>PKMM01027636.1:469106-481239 GCA_002933915.1 Eutrema heterophyllum | reverse complement strand
AGCCAAGGCTCTGAAAATCTGCTTGAGTTGAACAACGAAGATTTGGCAAGAGTGGAACGAGAAAACAACAGAGCTAGATTGCAAAGAAGAGAAATTGCTAACTTACCGGACAATCAAAATCTGCCTGTTAATGGAGACGAACATCACGAGTATGGCGAGGAAGGGAACCTCTTGAACCCTCCTCCTCTTGCTCATGATGGCGATGGCGATCTAAACGCCAATGCAAACCAAGCAGTTGCTGCTGCTGATGTCCATAGACGAGCTGAAGCTCGGAGGCAAGCTGCTGCTGCTCAACACCAGTTGAATCAAAGACAGCCTCCACGCAGACCGATCGGGGGTATTGACACTTCTCACCAATTTTACCAGGACAGAACCGCTATTCGTCCACCGCCTATTCAGAGGCAGAACTTCGAGATCAAACCTCAGATCATTGCTCTCGTCGAAAGACATCTGTTATATAGGAAAGCTTCGAAGAATCCCATAGACCACATTAAAATGTTCGAAAAAATTTACAGCACTACAGGCTCAAATATGCGGCATTAATTTTATATCATTTTGATGTACCATTTTAATATTAGTATACTTCTTATCATCATCATGTGCTACCAGTCAAAGCTATTATTTGAATATTTTCTAAAACATTTTGATGGAATATATTCTAAAATCTTGAAATTCAGTCACGATAACATAAAGTGGAAATCATAATTACGAAACGAAAATATTACAGAATATAATAGTAAAGTTGCAAAAACTGAAAGAATAAAATTAGCACAATAAACGGTTGAAGGAGAAGGAAAAAATATAAGAAGACTTTAGGGGGAATCTTGGCTCTCAACCAGACGTTAATTCTTACGTCAATTTCATTTTTCAACTCTTTTGACTTGATTCTAACATGACGTGGATTCGTAAATAACTATCATTATTGTTATTTATACCCCACAAAAAGAAACAATTTTATCATCCCAAATTTTGGCTTATTGATGATTCTTGCACCATAAGATTTTCACTGAGCATTACTCTTTAAACGCAATTTTAAATCATCACGTTTTTGTGTTCTCTACAACCGTCGTTTGAAAATTAAAAATTAGTTTTATGTTTCGTTTCTCGTTTTTTACTTACAAAATTAATATATACGGAAAAGACTATAATAAAAAAAAACCCTTAGGTGAATCACAACGTGTCGTTATCTTGGGTGGTTACATCAAAACGTGTCGTATTCTGATTTGTTTACTAAGCAAGTGGAATCCAAGTTGAGTTCTTCAATTGAGTACACGCTTTTAACTGCGACATAAGTAACAAAGCTTATGCTTATCTGTCTGAAAATCAGCAGCAAAAGGTCTTGATTCAGTTATTGCATACTTTTGTCTCACCGTCCATAATTAACATTATCGCCCTATATATACAAGTTTTCGAAGACATACTTTAGTAATGACAATTTTGTCACTTTTTTTTTTTTTGGTCACTTTTTGTCACTTTTTTTTTTATATGTTCTTGTGGGTTAAATGACAATTTTACTCTCTCTCCTGTGTTATGTACACAAACTAATTCGTGCAGAGTATTGTACGGGATAAAACCGGAAAATCAACAAATAAATAGTAAAATAAGTGTTGGTTTGCAAATTAAGTTGGGAAAATGCTAAATTTTTTTATAAAAATGTAAAAAAAGTGACAAATAGTATAAAACTCTCTATAATAAATTCTAAAAATATATGTCTGTTTCTGAAAGTCTTTGCTAAAGTATCTAAAAGTCTTCAAAACTCTATAAACCATAAAGTACTCTTTGAAAATGTTATTGTCTAATCATGGTAACATGATATATTATAAGATTTTATTTTGGCCCATGATTAATGTGTAAATGCCATTAACTATGCTAATTTGTACATTTTTCGGACAAATAATCTCTATATTATTATTTATAAAGTTATTTAGAAAAATGAATTTTATTTTATAAGTTATTATATATTATATCATTACAAATAATTAAAATATAAAAGGATCTAATTGTCTTTTAAAATTGTTGAAAAAAAAGGAAAGTATTTATTGACATTAAAGAGATTATTTATCATTTAATTTCTTAAGGATCATAAAAAAAATTCAACATTTGTTTTGATATTTTTTATTTAGTAATTATAATTTCATAAAATAAAACTATTTTCTTATTTGTTTTGTCGTGATCCTCTCAAAACCAACCCACCAAAGAATAGATTTTTCTTTTCTAATGTCAAGACAAAAGTCCATAAATACCTCATTTCAACACCTTTCTCATTCACTATGCAATTTGTCATTCCTTCAACCCAAGACTTCTCTCCAACAATATCTCTCTATTCAAAGTCTTTTTTTCTTCTGATTTTCAAGATTCCTTGCAACTTTCTTGGTAAGTTTCTTCTTCCTCTTCTCAAGTTTGATCATTCAGTGAAAACAGTCTTCTTGATCTGTCATTCGAGTGAAACTAAGTATAAAATTCAGAAAACAGAGTATACTTCTTGATCTTTAATTGTTTTTCCTCTCTGTAATTCAAGATGGCAATAGGAATCTTCGGATTGATCCCAAGCTCATCACCAGACGAGCTAAGGAAGATTTTACAAACACTTTCGACGAAATGGGGAGACGTAATTGAGGATCTAGAGAGCCTTGAAGTGAAACCAATGAAAGGAGCGATGACGAACGAAGTGTTCATGGTGAGTTGGCCTAGAAAAGAAACGAATCTTCGTTGCAGGAAACTTCTTGTTCGTGTCTATGGTGAAGGTGTTGAGCTTTTCTTTAACAGAGACGACGAGATTCGAACTTTCGAGTTCGTGGCTCGTCATGGCCATGGACCTAGACTTCTTGGCCGATTTGCCGGCGGCAGAGTCGAGGAATTTATCCATGCCCGGGTAAGTATTTTCCCTGTTCTTGAATTTATTTATGAACATTCTACTTCTTTTGATTGGTCCACGATATCTACGTGATGTTCTGATTCGCTGATATAAAAATGGTTTACACTTTTTAAGGGGGTTTAAAACCGGGAAATCTCAAACCGACATTTGTTCGGTTTAGATTTCTACCGGTTGAGTTATACAAGGTAGGAGTGTTCAATCGATTTAACCGATTCAAAACCCCATAAAAAGGGTAAACCATTTTATATGAAATTGTGGTTAGAATATTTAGCTGAAATCGTGGTTAGAATCATATTTTTATAAATGGTTTTACCCTTTTTATGGGGGTTTAAAACCGGAAAGTTCTAAACCGAAATTATTTTGGTTTAGTTTTGTACCGGTTGAGTTATACAAGGACAAGGAGTGTTCAATCGATTTAACCGATTCAAAACCGATCTGAAGAAAAAATAAACCGATTTGGTTTCTGTTTTCCATATCTCAACAAAGCGTAACCGAGCCGGAAAAAAAACAAACAAATCGATTAAAACCTAAATTACTTATTTCATAAGTTTTCAAAAAGTTGAGCAATCCTGTTTTTTTTTTTTTTCGAATTGTTTGGTTAATGAAATAGAGGAATCGGGTTGAAACCGAATTCAATTAGGTCTCGGTTTGGTTGAAATTCGAAATATAGTAATCATTTTATGAGTACAGTATTTTTTTTTATTTTCTAATTGTTTGGTTGGAATTCGGTTTATAGTAAACATTTGACGGATTTTCAGGTTTTACTCTTTATTTTTCGTTTGGTTCGGTTCCCTTTTGCTTTGTTCGATATGAAATTAATGAAACCGAATCGGTTTATACTTTCTTTGTTTTTTTGGTACGATTCTGGTCCAGTTCAACTAGATTGAGCAAACCTTATAGCTCATTCAATTGGTTTACATTTTAATGTAGGTTTTAAACCGGAATAAATCAAACCGAGCTATAGCCGGTTTAGCTTTACAACGTTTGAGTTATAAGAGGATTTAGAAGTAGATTTTAAAACAGTGTTTGTGTTTCCATTAGATTCATAAGCAAATTCTTGTGTTGATCTCTTTCCATTATAAAATTTTCACAATACTAATTCTAGCATTGTAACTTTGGATCAGACCCTATCCGCAACCGATCTTCGTGACCCGAACATATCAGCTCTGGTTGCATCTAAGCTTAGAAGATTTCACAGCATATACATTCCTGGAGATAAAACTGTGCTCATCTGGGACAGAATGAGGTAACAAATTTCAAAATTATCAGCATTTTTTCCATATATGTTTTCATTACACGAAAGTAATATCCATTGGAACATAACAGGACTTGGGTAGGACAAGCCAAGAATCTTTGTTCAACGGAAGATTCAACAGAGTTTGGTCTAGACAACATTGAAGATGAAATCAACTTGTTAGAACAAGAAGTGAACAATGAGTATCACCAACAAGAAATTGGTTTTTGTCACAATGATTTGCAGTATGGTAACATCATGATCGATGAAGACACCAATGCCATTACTATCATTGTAAGTCTTACTCATAACCACAATTTTTCTTTTAACCTTATTTCGTTTTTTTCAGAATGGGGAAAAAATTTATAAACCCTTTCAGTTCGATTAACTCGAGGTAAAACAATATCATCCTGCATCGATGAACACGAGATTTCTCTAATTGTTTAGTTAATTTCTTGTGTGAAAATGGATTTTGGACAGGATTATGAGTATGCAAGTTATAACCCAATTGCTTATGACATAGCAAATCACTTCTGTGAGATGGTAGCAAATTACCATTCTGACACTCCTCATATCTTGGACTACACTCTATACCCAGGTACAGGGATTAGTCAGATAAATGTGTATAAATCCATAATCTAGAAGTGAGTTTGAAAAAAAAAAAAAATTATGGTTTGTGAATTGCAGGAGAAGAAGAAAGGAGGAGATTTATCTGCAACTATCTCACCTCTTCAGGTTAAAAGTTTGTTCCTTTTGTTTTAAAGACTTTTCAGAAATGTTCTTCTTATGACTAAAGCTAAGACTTGGTTTTTAACAGGTGAAGAAGCAAGAGAAGAAGACATAGAACAACTTTTGGATGATATTGAGAAGTATACATTGGCAAGCCATCTCTTCTGGGGCTTATGGGGAATCATTTCTGTAAGCTATTTCACTCTTTCTTTCATGCAGATTGAAGTAGCTTTAGATGAGATTAACAACAACAATAATCTCAGAAGGTTATATGATTATGTGTAAAATGTGATTGCGCAGGGCTATGTGAACAAGATTGAGTTCGATTATCTCGAGTATTCGAGGCAGAGATTCAAACAGTATTGGCTTCGAAAGCCCCAGCTTTTGTCTTTCAACCCATCTCTTAAGTAAAATGTTATACAAAAACGATGATGGACCCATAATATGGGTAATTCTTCTGTTCTGATACTATGTAATGAGTCAAAGTTATAAATATTCAGCAATAATAACTCCACAAAAGAGAGAAAAGTTTCATACTTTTACCTGCAATCACAATTTATTTCCGAGAAAAAAAATCCGTGTAGAAGATGGAGATTTAAGGATCAAGAGCTGCCATGGAATGCACGGTATCAATGACAGAGTCTATAAGGTCATGAGACTTGCTTGTACCTGCAAGCGTCATATGTTTTGGTGCTTCCGCTCTATCGAAATAGAATGAACCAGAGACAAGCTTATCTTTAGGCTGCAACGCTAACCAAACGATTGTGTCTGCTCCTTCTTCACTTGTTCTAAGCTTACCCGAGAACCTGGTTCAGAAGTTTTAAACTTTATTTAGCTCAAAAAGATGTTTGCTTTTAGCAAAAAGATGTTCTCTTCAGCGGATTTTTCTTACGATTGATTGAAACTCGGCAAACTCTTGGCGACACCAGGTGTCTCAGCCCAGCCAGGGTGCATTGAGTAGAACACTATGCCTCTGTTCTTGTACTTATCAGCCCATTTTTCTGTCAGAGCCACCTAATCATTTTCATACAAACAAACTCAGGTAACCGAAGAAATAGAGATTTTGACTATGTAGATTCTGATTTTACGGACCTGGATTCGTTTGTTCCGTGCGTATTGTAACACTCCATCAAATTTTTCACCACTAAACTGCAGATAATTCGTATGTAGCGTGAGTTATATTTCCAACATAGGTGTGATGAAAACAGTTCCAACGAGGTTAAACAAAATTGAACATAAGCAATTCTTGAAGATGACATATATAAGCAATTCTTGAAGATGACATATATAAGCAATTCTTGAAGATGACATGTGTCCTGCAGATTGATTACCTGAAGATCTGTTGTAAGTGGCGTCGTGTACATTCCACCAGAGGCGACAGTGATGACTTTGGCGTCTGGTGACGCTTTCTCCAACAGTGGAAGCATCAGCTCTGTCATTGTGTACGTCCCGAGTACATTCACCGCGAAGTTTAACTCGAATCTGATATAACAAACGAGCATAGGGATGTCAAATCAAGATAAAATGATATCTGAATACTCAAGAAAGATAACTGAGACCAACCCTTCAGGTGTAGTAGTACGTTTGTTCTCTAGCAAACCGGCATTATTAACCTAAAAAATCGAAAACCAGAATCAAACAAGTTCTAGAATAGTTGAGGTTTAGTGAAATGATTTTTCTAAAAAATAGTACAAGCAAAGTTGGCATACCAGAACGTGAACCGGAACATCCTTGGAAGCAAAACTCGACGCAAAGGACTTTATTTCGTTAACGGAAGATAAATCACACACCTAACAAAGAAGCAAAGCCAAAAAGGTTGATATCCAATTTGCATAGAAAGAGTATAAAAACCTGCAAAAATGAATATTGAAACATACTTCTAGGTACACATTCTGGTTTCCTGTTGAGCTTCGAATCTTAGAAAGAGCCTCTTGTCCTCTTTCCTTGTTCCGGCACACCATATAAACAGTTGCTCCACTGGAAAAAAAAATGAAAAAGAAAGACTATATACTTTGTGAAAATTCTTTTCCTATTTCCCTCAACACCATAACTGAGAACCTTACCGTGAAGCAAGACCCTCTGCAGCGGCGTAACCAATACCAGAATTAGCCCCAGTAACCACACAATTCTTTCCTTCTATTTGTATGTGCATATCTTCAGGTTTAAACTTCTTCGAATGCTCTCTGCCAAAAACACATGATCAGAGAGATTGCTCAAGGAATTCAATGCTCATGAGAAAGCAAATGCTGAACCAAAGACTCAACATTTCAATCTCTCTATATTTCAATTACTTTGGTTATGTTAATCAACAGGCTCACAAAGAACACCAGACAGAAGAATGTATCATATAAGTCTAAGCAAACAAGATCCAAGTGATTCAGTCTAAAAGATCCATAAAAACTCCATCTTTTCAATTCCACAGGGTTAAGAACCAAGTAACAAAGCAAGAATACACAAGAGACCTCAAGCGGAAACTAGATAGTCATTACAGAACCCATATCAACTCAATCAGAGATTGCTCAAGGAACCAATTCTCATGACAAGCAAATGATGATGAATCCAAAGATTGAATCTATCTACGAGTTCTAATTTCTTTGGTTATATTATCCACATAATTAAGCAAGACTCAAATGATTCAAAAATGCATAAAAATTCCATCTTTATATTTCCACAGGGTTAAGATTTAAGAACCACTTGAGGAACAAAGCAAGAATACACAAAGACAACTCAAGCAAACTCGAAAACATTCAAATCGTTATTACAAAAACATCAAGGAGGAATAAGTAAAACCCATATCAACCAGTTTTGACACTTACAGGAAGCCGTTCTTGGTGAAATTCATGTAGCCGTAAATCCCGAAAGCGGTTGATCTCCATGTCTACAGATCAAAAGTAAAGTTTAATCAGACACTGTACAAAAACGTTACAAACAGAGATAAGTGAATCCAAGGACAGAAGAAAAAAGGACATACCTTTAAGATGAACATTTTACTGATTTGGTGGAGACAAGAGAGATGTTTAGATTAGTAATGGTGTCGAGTTACAAGTCATGCGACGGCGTTTGGGAATCCTTAGTCAAGTCGTCGATTCAGAAGAGAGAACTCCCGGAAGAGTTTGCGCCACGTAGAAGAGACGAGAGCCTCACCGTGAGAAGGAGTAATGATGACGTGTTGTTTTTTTTTTATGGGGAAAATTGCAAAAAAACCCTCAAACTTTTTTGCAAATTTTTGTTCCAGAGAAATGCAAAAAAAAACCACTAATTGGCAATAACCAATATATTCTACAATATAACTTTCGGCTAGTGAAGAAATGTTAAGTATGGTCTATTGCAGGGTTGCATGTACAAATGACATGCTTGGACAGCTGAGGTAAACAATAACCAAAATTGGCTAGCAAATTCTTAAACAACTTGAAGGCTAGAAATCGCGGCACTTGGGTTTTCATAGGCGTTTAGTCCCCGCATAGGCCATTTTTTTAGTATCTTGGTTTTAAATACTAAATTATTGAGCTCAAATATGGTACCCATGGAAGATGTTTCAACTTCAAAAAATATCATTTCCACTACAAAAAAACACAGTTTTCCCATCGATTTTTGTACAACGATTTATTTTTGTTGTAAATCACCATCGCATTAACGACGAATTTACAACGAATTTCAAAATTGTCGTGAATTTGGGACGAAATTATTCGCCGTAAAGTCGCCGTACAATTCAGTCCGATTAACGACGATTTTACAACGATTTTTGCCATCGTTGTAAAATCGTCGTTAACTACCAACGAATTATCGAGAATTTTGTAAAACGTTGTAATTTCGTCGTTAATTACTGACGAATTACCAAGGATTCATATTCGTTGGGATATAACAACGATTCCCCGACGAAATATAGTTAGGTGAACACGTTTAATTTTACGGGTGTACCGGTTTTTTATGAGGAAACTCGTAGTTGTAATTTCGTTGTAAAATCGATGTCAAATTCCAAGCTAATTTGATGGTAACGAAAATAAAAATTTATATATAGTGGCCAACCTCATAATAAAAATTTCATATTCAGAAACATTTACTTCTCTCTCACCAACCAAAGATGTCAATATACGAAATTCGAAGATGGATGTATAATTGTACTGATTTGGAGGATCGCTAACAAATGAGTTCAGTGATAGGGTGGAGGGATTCATGCATCAGGCGGGAAGTATGCAAAATACGATTAACAATGGTATGATGTACTGTCATTGTCCGAAATGCATGAATATGAAATTTATCATTACCTCGAAGTGTGGTCGCATTTATTAAATAGAAGGTTTATGTATCAGTTTGATAGGACATCTGCATCGATGAGATGGTATGCAGATCATTTGAAGACAGATGGGGAGGTTACTTATCCTTCAATTGCAAAAGCGTGGAAACACTTTAAGATGGTACACCCAGACTTTGCTAGAGAGAAACGAAATGTGTATATTGGTCTTTGCACAAATGGATTTAGTCTATTTGGTATCTCTGGTAGGCAATATTCTTTATGACCAGTAATCCTAACGCCTTACAACCTTCTTCTAGATATGTGCATGCAAAGGGAATTTTTATTCTTAAGTATTTTAGTACATGGTCCAAAGCATCCGAAGCGTTCCCTTGATGTGTTTTTGCAGCCTTTCATAGAGGAATTGGATCAGTTGTGGTATACCAGGGTTCAGACATATGATTTTGCAAGGAAAAAAATTTACAATGCGAGCGGTGCTTATGTGGACAATAAGCGATTTCCCTACTTAGGAGATGTTATCAGGTTGGACTACGCATGGGCGGTTGTCTTGTCCATATTGTCTCAATCGGACATATGCATTTCAATTGAAACATGGTCGGAAAACAAGTTGGTTTGATTGTCACCGCCAATTTTTACCAATTCACCATCCATATCGAAGAAACAAGCTATTGTTTAGAAAGAACAAAGTTGTTCGTGTTCCTCCTCCTGTGTATCTTTCCGGGGAAGATCTAGAAGCATAAATTGATCATTACGGTGCACAGGAAACTGTCATTCGTGGTGGAAATTGGCACACTCCAGCTAATATGCCGGATGGATATGGGGAGTATCACAATTGGCATAAGAAAAGCATATTCTGGAAGCTTCCATATTGGAAGGATCATTTGCTTAGACACAATATGGATGCCATGCACATTGAGAAAAACTTTTTTGATAACATCATGCATACAATGTTAAACGTGCGTGGAAGGACAAAAGACAGCGGTAAGTAAAGACTAGACTTGCATGATCTTTGTTCACGGAAGGAGTTACAAATTACAAGCATTGAGAAAGCACATGTTCCTATATTTTGATTGAGTGCAGAAGAAAAGTCAGCCTTGTTCAAATGGGCGACATCTGATGTGAAGTTCCCAGATGGGTACGTTTCTAATTAGCTAAATGTGTTGAGAAAGGGCAAAAGTTTTTCGGGATGTAGAGTCATGACTCTCACGTATTTATGCAACGACTACGTCCTTTCGCATTTCCTGAACTCCTACCAGGAAATGTACATGAAGCAATTGCAGGTAAATTTAAATTAATCACATATATATACATTAATATAATATAGATGAAATGGAAAATTAATTAACATTATTACCTTATATGTGATTGTTATTGTAGGCATTGAAGCGTTTTTTTGGGATCTTTGTACCCGCACTTTGTCAGAAGATGCTATTGCACAACTTGATGCTACTATTTTTTTTGGTAAAGGTTTATATGGATTTCAGAGGAATCGTCGTAAAGTTACGATGACTTTACGATGAATTGTATATATCGTCGTAAAGTTACGACGATTCTTTTGAAATCTATCTAAACCTTTACCCTATGTCCTATACCCTAAACCTTATATTCATGAGGAGTCGTCGTAAATTCGTTGTAGATTATGACGATTTTACGATGATTCCTCGTGAATTCATCGTAAGATTCATATATTCACCTATAAATACTCTTCCCTCCTCATTTTTTTCTCACACTACTTACACAAACCATTATATGGATTCTTAAAATCATATTCCCTATGTTGTCCTTAGTAAGATATTCGTTTTCTAAGGTTTTCCAAACATCGATATATCTTGAAGGTATCCAAAATAGGATGCTTAGGTGGTTGTAGAGGGCTACATCGGTCTGCGTTAAAATTGGAGATCGATGTAGTCCTCTTCAATCGCCTAAATGATAAGAGCAACGATAAAGATGTTTGTTTGAAACTTTCGAAAGTTTTCAAAAATCGTAATCCATACATTTTCCTTAGTAATAGTATATGCTATTTGCAATATCTGATATTACTAAGGCAAATGGTGGATTATGATTTTTTTTTAAAACTCAATAAAAATATGATCACATAAAAGAAAATATTTTTGTAATAAAATTCAACATTTACGATGATTTTACGACGATTTTTCGTTAACTCGTCGTAAACTTAAAATTTAACTGTTTCCGCATGTGGGAAAACCAAAAATCAAATTCAACATTTACGACGATTTTATGAAGAATCGTCGTAAAATCATCAAAAAGTTAGAATTTAATTTGCCGCGTGTGGGGAATTGTATTCCAATTTTACGACGATTTTGTGAAGAATCGTCATAAATTTACGACAATTTTACGACGACCACAAAATCTATATAAACACATGCTCAGATCTTCATTTGGTCATTCTCTCTCAAATCTCTAACCAAAACCTCTCTTGCCTCTCTGCCTATGTCGCTAATACCTCGCAGAAAGGTACAAAATTGAAGTTTTTTATTTTAATTTGTATTTAAATTAGGTTAGTATAAATAAGAAATGGAACGAAATAGGTAGATAGAAACGGAATCAAATTGACAGATAGAAACCGAAGAAAATTAGAAAATAGGAGTTTCATATAATTTATAGATAGTAATTTTTTGTTCGTTTAATGCAGATGACGCCATTTCGTCATAACCACTACGCTCATTTTTTGAGTGATGTTGGTGGGACATCGGCCGGCGGACATCCCGCGTCTTCTTCAGCTACGGAGACAGACGATGCAAACACAGAGTGCTCCACCGCCGCCACCACCACCTCAGGTTCCGCAAGGTGGTGCGCCGGCCCCATATGCACATATGACGGTGGAGGATTTGCTCGCACAGCCGGGACGACATAGGCTTAAGAGATTAGACCCGTACCGTACCGACGTAGCAGAATGGTAAATGTTTCTTTTTTAAATTACATTCATTATTACATATTTCTATTTAATTAATATATTTTTTGAATTATTGTTTCAGTTTTGGTATGGAAAGCAAAGTCGGACGCACCGTTTCTGACATCATCA
>PKMM01027636.1:439842-465958 GCA_002933915.1 Eutrema heterophyllum | reverse complement strand
TTAAACAAAATCAAACTAAATTTTAATTATTTAATATGAAATTTATTATAATTTTAATTGAGTGTTAGAAAATTTAAATTTGAGAATATAAATTTATTTTCATTGAAAAATATCTTTGTTGGACCATTAGATAATTTTGATTCTTCATATTAATTTATAACGGTTCTTTTTGTTGGTTAAAAATCAATATATTCATTTAAAAACAATAAAACAAAAAAATTGATTATCTCAAAACCGGACAGATATATTGTTTTTAGAATTCTCCGTCTTCTTTTTATTCAATTTATTGCTCAAATTTGTTCTTCTTGTTTCACGTTTATTTTTGAAAATTCTAGACAAACGTATCATACATTTTGTTTCTTTCACTATTACAAAATATAATCCGATTGGATTTCTCATTAAAAATATTCTATCATTATTAATTTGAGATCTTCATTTCAAAATCTTTCAAACGTTACATAAAGCCAACAAATGGATCGTTAGTAAGAAAATATTAAAAATGGTAAAATGTTGAAACAATTAGCAAATTAAAATCTTCTTACAATAGAGTCTTGCTTCATATCCGATATGACAAGTTTTTTTTTGGTTTTTTTTGTCGACCCGATATTGTAAGTCATTTGTAAGCTTATCAAACCAAAATTGTTACATTTTATAAAAGTAGAATGTGCTTACAAATATTAATACTATACATGATAAAATCAAAATATAACTTTTTTAAATAAAGTTATGACAATTACAATTTAATGAAGAAGAAGAAGAGATGAAATCAATTCTATTAGACAAGAAGAGGATAATTGATCGGAAATTTAATCGAATTTGTTGTTGCTTCCTTCTTTATAATATATGCCTTTGATCTCTCATTTTTTGTGGTTTTCATTTTCAATTTCATCTCTTTGTATTTGGTTTTTATTATGTTTTGAACCTAATAATGAATATACAACAAACAAAAAAAAGATAAAATGTAAGAAACAATAAAAGAATTGTTGGCATGACTAAAAGTTTGAAGAAATGAAAGAAAGGAAGAACGTACATGGAACTGTGAGATGAAAAGAAATATTAACATCATAACAAACAGTTTCTAGATTTAAATATTCGTTAGTTGCTTACAAACATACAAAAGCTTACAAACATACAAAAGTGACATTAAACAAAAGAAGTTAAAACACCATTAGTTAAATAAAAATGTAATAGAATTTATAAAATTATTATGTGGAATTTGAAATAGGATTGTTATGAGATGTTTGTCTTGCTATTTAATATTTATAAGGAAAATTATACTTCTATATCACAATTGTGATAAATAGATACTATTTAATTGTATTAACATAATAAGAAATCTTTATGCCCCCTATTATTAGTTTTCTCCCATGCTTTTGTTGGTCAACAACCAACCACATTTCAAAAATACGGAATTCACAACTAGAAAGGGAAAGGTTTCCGCTCCCCGCCATCAACGGTAATCAATTCTTAAAGAGGAAGCTCAGATCCACAATCTATCATCTAATGAATATGAATTAGATAGCTAATTTTCTTTTGCCTAGCTGCCCATTGCTAGAACTTCCAGTGCTAAGGTGGTTGGTGTGGTAAGGCAAGCAACTCTTCTTTCCGGCGACATCTTGCTAATAAACTTTCCGGCCTCATATAAGAATGGAAAACTTGAGCATTTTTTGCATTGGTGGATGAAGAATCGAGAGTTACAATTACATTTTAATAAATATGACATTATGATTAATTCTTAATAATTTGTAGGGATTTAATGCAGAGAGAAAACATGGACTAAATACTACAATTTCTTAAAATTCAAAATAATAATATAATATTGTAGTTAAGATGAAATAATATATTTAAATATATGTATTTAATAAAAAAATGCAAGTGGACCAATAGGGAGAGAGTGAAACCCTTGTTAAACGCCATTAGTTGAATAAAAAAATGTAATAAAATTTATAAAAAAATTATGTGGAATTTGAAATAGGGTTGTTATGAGATGTTTGCCTTGCTATTTAATATTTATAGGGAATATTATATTTCTATATCACAATTGTGCTGAATGAATATCATTTAATTGTATTAACACAATGAAAGTTATATTTGACCACAAAAAAGGAATGAGAGTTACAATTACACTTTAATGATTATGACATTATGATTAATTCTAAATAATTTGTAGGGGTTTAAATGTAGAGAGTGAACATGTACTAAATACTACAATTTCTTACAATTCAAAAATAATAATTTAATGTTGTAGTTAAGATGAAATGTTGTAGTTACGATGAAATAATATATTTAAATATATGTTTTTTTTTTATAAAAAATGCAAATGGACCAATAAGGAGAGTGAGATTCCTTCATGACCAATAAAAAATGCAAGTGGACTAATTAAGATAAATAATATACTCATAAGCTTTAACTAATATAATTCAGCTCATGAAGTTCCTTCATGACTGATTAACACTTGTATGAAAACATGAACAATTATGATTACTTACTAGGCTTTCGACCGCTAAGAGATAATCTGCATGGTGGCTTTGAATGGCGTAAACTTCTTCGCAGTTCCTCACCTTCTGCTTCGGCCACTACCTCCTGTTCTGCAACTTTTTCTTGAGCACGAGCATCAGTCATGTTATCCTGTTCAATAGGCTCTATACCACGAACATCTACCGTGTCAGGAATCATGTCATCCTCGATCCTCCTGCCATCATTCATTTCATCATGAATCTGATATTGATCTCTTGGAGTGCTGCTATCACCAAGATCTTGATTTTGATACTGATCTCTTGGAGTGCTGCTATCACCAAGACCTTGATTCTGATACTGATCTATGTTGCTATCACCAAGATCCTGATTCTGACACTGATTCTGATACTGACCCTGTTCTGATCTCTTGGACTGTTGCTATTATTACCAAGATCCTGATCCTGATGACCTCTTTTCAGTGATTCTATTTCTTTCTCCATCATTGTCGACTTATTCTGCAAACTAATCACCTTTTGATTTAGGTGTTTCGTCTTTTTACTCACTTCCTTCTGCACTTCATTTTGCAGATTCTTCCGCACTTCTCTTTCTAATTCAGACCCATGTTCTGCTCCCTGGACTTGAGCTGCTCCCTGGACTTGAGCTGCTCCCTGAACTCGAGCTGCTCTCCGAACTCGAGCTGCTCCCTGAACTTGAGCTTCTCTCACAATTTCTCGATTCGACAGATCTCTATTGTAGAGATCTTCCCACCATATGAACTTTTTCTCTCTTAAATTCTCTTTCCACGAGGTAATTTGTAGGTCAACAACATTGGTGTGTTCTTCAACGATGTTCGCCAAAAGAGGCTCCTCAACCGGTTTGCATTCCAAAATACTTTGTATTTCCTATAACAAAATATAAATTACACAAAATAAGTAAATATCTTCTATAAGGAATATGCGGCAGTGACCTCAAATCTCCTATAAAGAATACGCGCATTAACCTAACATAAGTAATCTAGCTTGAGAGATGCGGCAGTGACTAACCTTAGTATCACCAAGCTCTGTATATATGCTTTCCAGTGAATAACCTTTGAGATACTTTTAAACGAAACTTGTTTTGCACATCTTAGGACATGCTTTCTTCAAATTTGAAATCCTTTCAACAGCCAAGCGCTGCAAGAGAAGTAGTAGTTTTGAGTCTCTGATATATGAAAGCAAATTTTAAAGAGATCAGAAGAAAAAAAAACCTCNAACCGGTTTGCATTCCAAAATACTTTGTATTTCCTATAACAAAATATAAATTACACAAAATAAGTAAATATCTTCTATAAGGAATATGCGGCAGTGACCTCAAATCTCCTATAAAGAATACGCGCATTAACCTAACATAAGTAATCTAGCTTGAGAGATGCGGCAGTGACTAACCTTAGTATCACCAAGCTCTGTATATATGCTTTCCAGTGAATAACCTTTGAGATACTTCTAAACGAAACTTGTTTTGCACATCTTAGGACATGCTTTCTTCAAATTTGAAATCCTTTCAAAAGCCTAGCGCTGCAAGAGAAGTAGTAGTTTTGAGTCTCTGATATATGAAAGCAAATTTTAAAAAGATCAGAAGAAAAAAAAACCTCCAAACCAAGGATGAAACCAGGAAAAGCATAGTTCTTTTTCAATGCCTTGCGACGATTCTACGATATGACGAATGCTTTTCACACAATCCAAAAACGTGTAGCTTCCCCAAGGGAAGCTTTGACACAGGCAAATCATCAACTACATTAAGTAGGAAATCGTTTATGGCTGTCGTTTTATTTTTCTTTCCTTTGAAAATAACTCCTAAGAAATATAACACAACCATTTTTAAGCGATCATCATCCCCATCAACTTCATCCATTGAGTCTAGACGTGAAAACACATATGAGATATTTACTGTGCCTAAATGGGAAAAGAATCTTTTAATAAACTGAGAACTACCCGAACTTACTTTGTAACCTTCTGGAAGCGGATGGCAAAATAAACCGGTGATCAAGGCATGTTCCCTAACCGAATATCTAATAGGAACCCCGTTTATTACGAACCAACACTCATCCGTCATCAAAGTTTTAGCTGTTCGGATAAGTAATAACCACAAACCCATTTGTTTACGATTACTGTCCTTATGAAAAATGTGACGAAATTGCGGATGCTCTTTAAACCATGTGATTTCTCTATCTGAGAGCTTTCCCTCGAGGTATTCTACCATAACCTTAATATCACAAGAAGACTCAATCTTAACAAGTTCGGTATAACTCTTCTCACCAAAGTAGAGGCTTGGTGACACATGACTACAAAAAAAAAGTTTATGCTCTTAGTGTTTTTTTTTCTCAACTAAGCATTAGGTTCTAATTGTTTTTTATAAAAATATATTTTAATAGCATTAGAACTAAGCATTAGGTTCTAATAGCATCAATTGAGCTACGTTGAACTAAGCATTGAGCTACAGAACAGTAAGCATCAAAGAAGCAGCGGTGATCTTTTAAGAGTCGTAGATTTAATTTATACACTCCCATTAGCTTTATAACGGATTATAATCTCAATCAATATGCAAATGATATTGAATACTCCCTCAGATCCATAATAGTTGATGTTTAAGGATTCTACACACAGATTAAGAAATCACACAAAATCATAATTTTTTTTATTTTTTCTAAATTAAAACATCATTTATTGTCTAATTAAACACAATTCAACCAATGATAAAAAAGACTGCAGAATATAAATGGTCAAAAATAAATATAAAGACTTTAATTTTGCATTGAAAATGTAAAATATCAATTAAAATGAAACAAATTTTTTTTTGCTTAAACATCAACTATTATGGATCAGAGGGAGTACTAAGCAGATCTTTATATCTGAAGTGAGTTTCTTAAATTCAGAACACTAATGGACTTCATTGAACTAAGCATTGAACTAAAGAAGTACCTTATATCGTTTCCAAGAACTTCCATTTTTGGATTGATGATTGTGTTCTTTCGCCTAGTCGTGCCGATGAATTGATTGATGATTGTGTTCTTTCGCCTAGTCGCGCCAGTGAATTGATTGATGATTGTGTTCTTTCGCCTAGTTGCGCCGGTGAATTGATTGATGGTTGTGTTCTTTCGCCTAGTTGCCGGTGAATTAAAGAGTCGTGTTCTTTCGGCTCTGCTTTACGGTAACGCCGGCTATATATAAATCATCAAAATAAATTATCAAAAACTATTAAATGTGTGTAGATGACATGAAACATAAGCAGCTCAATTGGCAATTTAAGCCTAACACACCCTTTTGAACCAGGGTTCGAATCCCATTCGCGCCTGTACATCGTTTTATTTTTTTAATTAAAGAAAAATAGAAACAAATAACAGCAAAGACTCGAACTCAAAAATCTAAGAACTCGAATGTCATATTTTTTTTATCCAATAGAATGTTATTGGACTTCAAGTTCTTATGGATTATGGGACTCTATATGAAACTGTGCAGATAAGAAAGTCTTTGGGCAATTTTGTCGATGATAAGGAACCACTTTTCCCAATTCAAGAATCAACTTCGAGCTTCATCTACACATCGGTTATAAAAAAATCGAATTAAATAAATTTTAATTGCATTTTAACTAGAAAAGTCAAATATTCGAATTGAGATGTCACTAACTATAGCGATTCAAACTTGAATTTTCTAAAGATACATAGACCATGTTCTTCTTCCTCCATTTGCAGCAATATCCTCAAATCCGGACAAGATTTTTGTGGAGTACGTTTAAAATTTTACTACTAACCTTGATCTTGAACTCTTCGATCCTTTGAGATGACATACTAGACCGCTTTTTCACAGCGGCTTCTTTTTCATTCAGTAAATCTTATTATTGCAGATTTCTATATTTATGGCATGACATAATGATTTTCTGAAAGAAATTTGGATATTTTCTGTTTCTCCAATTCACCATGTTTGATTCAATTTTGATCTTTCCTCAACTATAGTAGAACTATCTAATCCAGCTCTAAAAATTTTGGAAATGTAAAATAGAAAATTATTATGAATATTTTCACTAAAAATTTGGCAATAACATGATGTAACTAAGTTAAAAATCTATAAATAAGAGAAGATTGAGAAACCAACCAAATATGAACATCCAACTTTTCTCGCTCATCATAGATTGCATAAGACTATGAGGTTTAACATAATTTGGATGAACTTACTGAACGTTGTGTTTTGTCCTAAGCATTATATTAATNTAACATGATGTAACTAAGTTGAAGATCTATAAATAAGAAGAGATCGAGAAACCAACCAAATATGAACATCCAACTTTATCCGCTCATCATGGTTTGCATAGGACTATGAGTTTTAACCTGGTATTTTGTCCTAGGCATTAGATTTAATATGTTTTAGTCAATCATGATAATTCAATTTATTATATTTATTTTTCCATCCTATGGAACATTTGTTGTAGCATTGTTTATCGTTTTACCGTTTTTTCATACACTAAATCTTCAAAGAATAATGCTTTATTTTAGGGAAAAAAAGTTGGCGTCTAATTCGTGTATGTGAAAGTGTATTAAAATTGTATGGTAAAACAATATGAAACTTTCATCATTTTCCATATATTCTCTCCTAATATGACCAAATATTTATTTTAAAAACTATGATATGAAATATGATTAACTTAACTTATTTTAGAAATTCAAGGTTTCCAAACCGCATACTAAAGTAAAAAGAGGTGTCTCTACTATAATTCTAAGAAACATCTATTATAAAAAGGTCTATTGAATGGTACATCATGATTAATTTCTATTTATCTGGGGAATGATTGGTGAATATCAAATAGTTGCGGATACACATATAATGTTATCCTATCAAAGATTATTTTATTATTAATCTACTTTTTATCTCTATAAAAACATTGATTCTTGATAAAAAAAAATGTAGTATGATATGATTATTAACAACATAACATAACGAAATAATCATCCTCACATAAATATATTTTTTTAATGAAAACATAAATCAAAACCATTATAAAAAAAATGAAAATAGCGGTTATTAACAAAAACTTAAAAGTATACACTTACTCTAACAACAAAATTATATAAATGGAATTTGTAAGTTGAAAAATTAGTCTAAAACAAGTAATATGTTTTGCTAAACAAAAACATATTATATAACACACATATATATATCATCTCTACTAGATTTAAAGAAGTATATATGCATGAAGAAATATTATATTTTTCTTCCAAATAAAAAACCCTAGACTTGACAAAAAGAAAAGAAAAAAAAACCCTAGATAAATTTACAACATATTCCACACATAGCGTGAAATAACTTCTAGTAAAAAAATTTTTGTGCTACCTTGAACTGTTGATGCGCCTCTTTTTTATTATTTCCAAAAGGAAAATAAAAAGATGATGAACAAAAGAAGTCCTCCCACGATGAGCCCGATAATTATGCTCCAATTTTTGGTGTTTATGCTTAATATTTTGAAACTATAATTTAGTATATTAATCAAAAAATATTTAGTATGTTTGTCTTGAAAAATAAAAAATAATCAAAATCTATATTGTTATAACAATAGACCACTAACCCAAGATTCAACCAGTGGACTAATTCAAACTAATAAAGATAAATTACATGTGTCATGGAATTTAATTAGTAATTCACCAATATAAACTTAATTACAAAGAGAAACGCTAATTACTAATTACTTCTCTCTTCTATCCGGCGAAAACGCTGCAGACGATCCACCACTTCATCGTAAATTCGTAATCCAAGAGCCTTGATCCATGAAACGACGACGTTTTCTTGTCATATTTTGTCAAGGAAGCTTCGTTATTACTTGTGCTTGTGTGTCTCTCACTGCCTTGTTGTCCACGTAACCTCGAGTTTTCTTGATCAATACTCTTCTTGTTTTATTTTGTTTCTTCCGGTTCTTTTTGGCTAGAGCCTCATCAAGAGATTGTCGTGGACCGGAATTAGGGGGTGAATCTATAGCCCTTAGTCTTTTGAAACCACAAATACATACATGACCACAATGGTTCCAATATTGTTTAACTTGGAGAAACTTGATGTAGATAAACTCAAGAAGGCCAATACCAAAAATAAACCTCCCCACAACCATTATAACTATCGCCGGTACAACAATAAAAAGGGTGAATGACAACGTCACGGTCCATAAGAGCAATGCGATTGAAATAACCCCAACTAAGAGAGCAATTTCATCAAGTCAAAGCAATCAAAAAGCAACGAGATCTGAAAACCTTTTATGAGAAGGTATGAGAGAAACGCAATACCAAATGCAAAGAGAGATTTGGCGGGTCTTGGGTCTGCTTTGGAGCCGGTAGGTGATGGCGCCACCAATGTTGTATTGTCATTTCTCCCCGCATCTATTTGAAGGAAGACCAACACAATCAAAATAGTGTTCAACATGATGGTGTGGAGAGAGGTGAACACATCCTCATGCTTGAAAATAAAAATGTAAACCATAGTGAGACTTAAAACTACAATTAAATGAAACAGAAAAAGTATATATATATATATATTCGAAACATTATCATTATTCATATTGGAAAACGATGGCGACAACGAATCTGAGGGGTTGAGATGATTTTTTTATCGGGATGGACTCATATTTGCAAAGGTTTCTTATCATATAAGCCATCGTTGCGTTGCAATTGATTGTTTAACGATTCAAACTTAAATTTACTAAATATTCATAGATTAGGATTTTCTCCCTCATTTCTCCAACATCCTAGAAAATGGACAAGATTTTGTGGAGAACTTTTAAAATGATACTAACTTTTTTAAGGATAGTAAACAAGTCTTTAGAGCATCTCGGAGTAGCGCACTGGTTGTCGGACGAGGGTGAAACCCACGGGTCGAGAGAGGGTGTGGGGGTCCACGTACGGTGGCGGGTGGGGCGTTACAGGCGATGGTGGATACATTCCTTATGTGTCTCGTCCTCTTTGGCTTACTATGAAGTAGTAGTAGTTGTTGCATTCCCATGGAGGTAGGACATGAATGTTAATGGTGTGTGATTGTTGACGACGACGGGTGTCTATGGTATCGATATGGTGAAACTGAAGTAGTTGGGCGGCTCTCGGGTTGCGATGAGCTTTTGTTTGTTGTTGTTGGGTCCTCGTAGAAGCTTGCTTCGTCCAACGCTTCTGACATGAAATAATATTGTAATGGAAAGATACATTACAAGAGCCGTAGGATAAGACCACCATCTATATAACATGTTCTTTGAGTATATATGTCACCGAGCTTATTCTAAAATATTTGAATTTTTTTTAATATATTTTGNCACCATCTATATAACATGTTCTTTGAGTATATATGTCACCGAGCTTATTCTAAAATATTTGAATTTTTTTATATATATTTTGCTAAACAAAGCCCCATCAAATAAATGTTGATCATTAGTCAAATAAAATCCAACATTTAAAAACTTGATCCAAACTTCACATTCATTGATTTTAGTTCATGTCATTAAAATATAACACAATAGTTAAAGAATCAAGTTTACCTTCTTTGTTGGTAACAAAAAA
This sequence comes from Eutrema heterophyllum, assembly GCA_002933915.1. NCBI lineage: Eukaryota > Viridiplantae > Streptophyta > Magnoliopsida > Brassicales > Brassicaceae > Eutrema > Eutrema heterophyllum. The sequence continues at coordinate 455,946 of PKMM01027636.1, read as the reverse complement.
ATAATAATCCACGATATGGATTTTGTATGGATTTCCGAAGTCTTTGTCACAATTGTTTGCCCACACATAACATTTCTTTGAAATATTTTAAAAGTATCGGTTGATTTTGGGAGGAATTATGCCGGGTCGGTATTCAGTTCGGTTCGATTTTTGAGATTTTGGAGTTACAGAAAATAAGTTCCATTCAGAATCAAATTTTATATCGGTTCGATTTGATTTGGTTTTTAATTAATCGGTTCGGTTTGGATTCAGGTTTGGTTCGTTTTTGGGTAAAAAAAAAATTTAACAAAAAAAAAATTAATTAATTAATTTTAAATAATATTGAAGATTTTGTATATTTAAATATATTTTTATATAATTATTTTTTGTGAATTTTGATTAGTTCGGTTTCGGTTAACTCCATTCGGTTTTATACAATGGGTTTGGCTCGGTTTGAAATCGGATAATTCGATATAACAATGTATTTATATTCCATTCGGATGATTTTAATTTGGTTTTGGTTAGAATTTAAGAATATGGTTTTGGTTAGAATTGACAACCGTGTGTTGACAATCTAAGACTACTTCCACACGGCAATTCACTTGCCAAAAGATAGCAACAACAAATAATGAATCTTCCAATATATCTTATGATTCCCCACTTAGAGTAAACTTCTTACAATTTCACATATTATGTAAATTCCAATCATTTAATTATCCAAGCCTTTCAGTGATGTATATAAAATACACACATCACTCAAGTTTTTACAGAGTAAGCACATCTTTGCAATTACGTCGATACACTACAACACTGAGAAAACAATGGAGAAAGAAATCATGATTCGGGTTTGCTCTCTTGTTTCGGGCTAGTGGTTTGACTCAGCTAAGTCAGTTCCCTGTCTGTTCTTGGGTGTAAGTTTCCGCCATTGTTATTCTTTAGCCGCCGTTCTTACTCGGAGTATTGTGAGACTTCCCTCTATTTTCTTGGGACACGTCGAGGTTTCCTGGTTCCAATCTGAATTATGCCTTTTAGTATCTTTGTTGTGGTCATTATTCTGCTCTTGCGCTCTTTAGTAATTTGGTTGTTCTTATATTTTGTATTTTCATCATCGTGTAACGCTTCCGTTCGCAATTCAACAGAATATCCTTTGTCAAAAAAAAAAAAAAGAAATCATGATTCTGGTTCTCAACAGAACCTGCCGGTTTAGCCACATCAGCTTGTCTTAATCGGTTGAACATACCAAATATTGTGGTGGAAAGAGAAGATTGCAGTGCCTCTCTGTGGAAAAGAAGGTCTTACGATCGTCTCAATCTTCAAGATTTTACCAACCCTTATCGTGGAGTCAACCATCACAACTTTTTTGGTTTTCCAGTGTTTACTTTAAAATATACAAAAAGTCAAAGTCAAAACTAACATTTCACTGCATCATCATCAATTCATCTCTCTCTCTCTCTCGACAATGGTCGTTAATGTTCTTCAACCGTCTTCTACCTCTCTCTCTCTCTCTCTCTCTCTCTCTCTCTCTCTCTCTCTCTCTCTCTCTCTCTCTCTCTCTCCTTCTCCATCCTCAGGCTCTCTGCAACTTTCTTTGCTTTAGGGTTCTTGTTTGATTAGACTTGGTCGGACTCTAATGTCGCCTGGACGATCGCGATTCCGGCGAACAGAGGTAACACCGATCTCTGTTTCTTTGTCCTCTACTCTGTTTCCGTTTCTCAAAATTAGGGCTTTTCTCAAATTTGGGTTTTGGAATTTTTTGCAGAGGAGTTGGGCTACGCTCTGTTGTGCTTCGGCTTCTTCATCGTGCTTGCAACTCTATTGGGCTCGTCTTCTTCTACGTAAATGGTTTAACATTTCGGCTACTGAATCAGATCTTATAGCCGATACTGACGATGAAGAAGATGATGATAGTGCTTCTGAAAGTGAAGGTCAGTGGTTTCCTCAAATTTATACTCAAATCTGGCTTGTGCCCATTTGGTTTGAAATCTAAAATCGGAAAAAATCTGGTCTTGTGTTAAAGGAATTGAAGAAGCTCATGTTGGTACTGATGGTATTGTGCTCTATCTCTCTCTCTCTCTTAGTTATCTAATCTTCTTTGAGATTAAGAATCATCCGCCATTTTTATTGATTCTACATGTTTCTTGGAATGTTTTAGATGCACAACCGAGGCTGAGAAGAAGGAACTCAGAAATGTTTAGGGTTCAGTATATGGACACCAAAGCACTCAGGTCCTTTGATTTTCTAAGTTGACATGTCTCTGCTACTTTGTGAATGTGTCTAGTTTTGTGCAACAGCTTCTTTTGTGTGTGTGTGTGTGCGGCTTAACTTCACCCATAGTGAGTTCTTGGTAATGTTGGTTTTGATGTAGCTAGAATTTGTGTTGGGACTTGGAATGTTGGAGGAAGAGTTCCACCAAATGACTTGGATATTGACGGTTGGGTAGATACCATTGAACCTGCAGACATTTATGTCCTTGGGTATGGTTTTCTCAATGAATCTATCTTGCTTCAACACCGTAAAACGAAGACTTACTTCTCCGTTTTCGCTGTTTACCTGATTCAGAATGCATTTTTTTTTTCCATTTTTCAGTCTTCAGGAAGTCGTTCCGCTGAATGCCGGAAACATTTTTGGTGTTGAGGATGACCGGCCTGCGTCTGAATGGGAGGACACTATACGTGATGCTCTAAACAGAATTCGACCTCGAAAGGTAAAGATTGTAAGTTACAGTGATCCTCCTTCCCCGTCAAAGTTTAAGCCGTTCGAAGAGGTCCCTGATGTAGTAGAAGATATCTTTACTTGCAATGTCATTAATTCGGTTAATGAGAACTTCAGCTTTGATGACGGTATTGTGGATACTAATTACGACAAGAGATCATGCTTGCCAAGACAAGAGTATCTGCAGAGGCAATTTTCATCGCCAAAGACGCTGGACAGGTTGTTTTCAATGCAGCTTGACACTGGTTCTAAACGCGCAGAAAGTTTAAGCCGATGGTTTAGTTACTCGGAAAGAGTTGGTTTGAGCTGGCCAGAGCCTCCATTGAGATTGTTAAACCAACATGTTCGAGAAAAACGTTGTTCCTTCAAGTCTTCATTGAAGCCTTTTAAGAACTATAACTCTTTCAAAGCAACTGCCAACAACCATGGTGTTGCAGCAGGGAAGAAGATGCCTCTACTCGCGGATTTAGATTTCAAGTCTCTCATGAATGTGAGAAAACCATCGTATGTACGGATAGTAAGCAAACAGATGGTTGGAGTTTTTCTCACCATCTGGGTTCAAAGGAGCTTGCGCAAACACATACGAAACCTCAGTGTGTCTACCGTTGGTGTTGGCGTTATGGGTTACATTGGTAACAAGGTCTTCTTCATTAATTAAAATTTCTTACTTAGTTTGGTTAAACTTGATTCATGACTGCATTTGAGGACTATTGTAACAACTAATTACAATTCATTTTGGACTTTACAGGGAGCTGTCTCCGTGAGCATGTCAGTCTATCAAACACCGTTTTGTTTTGTGTGCACGCATCTAGCATCAGGGGAAAAAGATGGAGATCACAGAAAAAGAAACGCTGATGTAAGCGACATTCACAGAAGAACGCAGTTTCATCCTCATTCTCTTAGCGCGACCAGACTTCCGAGAAGCATTCGTGATCACGAGTATGCTTTTATCCTCTTAGTTGCACATTCCACAAAACACTTTATGTTGATATAAACTTTAACAAGACGAATTATGTTGCTGTACAGAAGAATAATCTGGTTGGGAGATCTGAACTATCGGATTAACTTATCGTATAAGAAGACACATGAACTTATTGCAAGAAAGGAATGGAAGAGGTTAGCTGAAAAGGACGAGGTACGGTTACTAAACATTGATAATTTGTAGCCTTAAATCAATTTGGTTGTTATAAAGCTAAATTTTGATACTCATTAGCTTACAAGAGAAATGAGACAAGGGCGTGTATTCGAGGGATGGTCAGAAGGAACTCTAGATTTTCCACCAACTTACAAATACGAAATCGATTCAGAAAATTATGGAGGAAGAAATCCCAAATCCGGGAAACGGACACCAGCCTGGTATACTGCTCTTACAAACTCAATACAAACCTTTGTGGTAAGATAACACATCAAAATCATAATGATATGTACTTTAAAACTGAATGTGGTTCAGGTGTGATCGCATCATTTGGTATGGGAAAGGAATGAAGCTTATGAGTTACAGAAGAAGTGAGATTAAACTCTCTGATCACCGGCCGGTCACAGCTACATTTGTGGTAGAGGTTGAGGTTTTCTTTCCTCGGAAGCTTCAGCGTACGCTCACGCTCACCAACGCAGAGATTGAGAGCCATGAAGCTTTTGTACATGATTAGCTATCTACTAAAATCAGATCCATTCACTCCATTTGATTTTGCAAATGTTTCATACTACATTCTATTTGTGTCATGTCTCTTAAATCACGACAAAACAAAATCTAATCGTATCCAAGTCCCTCTGGCAATATTTGGGGTTTGATTGGTTACATTATGAGTGGTACAAATTGTAATGCTTATTTTGTAACCAATCAAAAGGGTGGTACATAATTGATAGTACAAAAAATGAGTATTACAAAATAGAGAGCATTACAAAAGAAAAATGATTGTGGTTTCGATTGGTAACATAGAAAATAATGGTATAGTACCAAATTTTTAGGTGGTACGAAAGATAATGATACAAACAGAAGTGGTATTAAAGATAGCAGTACAAATAAAGGTGGTACAAGATGATAATACAAACATAAATTTCGATGGGTAGCATTGTAACAATACAAATAGTGCAGATTATAGCAAAAAATAAAAATCAAGTAGAAAAAATAATCTCTATATTATTATTTAAAAAGACATCTAGAAAAATAATAAGTTATTACATATTATGTTTTATAAATAAGAAAAGATAATTGAAACTGGAAATGATATAAATGTATTTAAAAACTATTGAAGAGAATATGGAAAATATTTGTTTGTCATTCAAGAGTGTATTTATTATTTAGTTTCAATATTAAAAGATATTATATTTTTTTGAAAATAGTAATCAATCCATATATATTCAAAAAATAATATTCGAGAACTTGCAATATTTATCACTATAATTTTTTATATTTTATTTTTGTATAAATAAAAAAAAATTTATAATTTTTTTTACTATTTTTATATTGAATTAGACACGAGAAAATTGATTATTTAAATAGTTCGTAAACTGACAACAAAATTGATGTTTTCATAATTGTAATTCTTTGCGGGTTATCTCGAATAGTCCACTGCACGAGGGGTTAAGTAAGCGGGTTAGCTCGTCACGAAACGGGTTATGACTAATTTTTAAATGCCCACAAAAGCGGATTTCGCAAGTCAAAATATTAGATTTGAGTTTTAAATGTAGACGGTATACTCGATTTACTAAATAATATGATGTTTTTGAAAATTAGCTATAATTTTTTATATTTTTATTTGAGTATATATTTAACCTAAATTTGAAAAATGTTTTACTATTTTTGTAAATAGTTAGACACGAAAAAATTAGTTTTTTAATAGTTCGCGGCCCAATTCATATTTTTATTCTCCAAAAAACTCTATATACTATTCTATATGTTTCACAAAGAGTGTCATTTTGGCACATTTCACATATATTAAGAAAACTATTAAAAATTATATATTACCCTTCATTAACACACTAAAAAATTTATCTCTCTCTAATTAATACACTAAAACAATAAGGGTAAAACTGAATTTTTGTTCAAAATTATGCATTGAAAACATAAAACGACACTTTTTATGAAACAAAAATAAAACCTTAAAATGACACTCTTTGTGAAACGGAGGAAATATAATCATGTAACGTTTATAACAAATTGAGAAAACTTACAAGAAAGATATCACTTAATTCAAAATAAGAAAACTTTGCCCCGCGCTGTAGCGGAGGTTGAATCCTAATTATACAAATTAATTATAAACTCACTTATATGTGGTCTTACTAGTATTAATATCCTACATGAGTAACATGACAAATACATTAAATGTTTTCACTAAAAATGTTAGGAAGGAAAACTTTGATCAATTTTCTTCCTCCTTTCTCTTTTCATTAAATAGATTAGATTAAAAAAAAACAATAAATCTAGGCAGCTTTTAGAGTGACTAAGCACCATATACTAGAGAGAAAAAAGAGAGGAAATTTTCATATGTGGATCCAGGCCGATGGCCGGAGGCTTCTATAGCTCCGACATCGGTTTAGTTGGTTTCTTTTGCTACTTTTATTTCGATTTGTGTAATTTTTTCCAATTTAATTTAGATTTAGCAAAGTTTTTAATTGTTTTTTCATGGGATTTTTTCAATGAATTTGGGAAGATAATAGTTCTGGTTCAGTTGAGCCGTTTCGAAGAAGTAATTGACAGTAGAAGCGGATGGTGGAAACGGTTTTTCCCGGCTTCAATCGCTAATGGTTATTCATTCGGTATTGGTGGGTTTCTCGTCGCAAACCACGGTTACTCAGGAGGGTAGCTTGAATGTAGACTCCTAATTAATCGACTGTTTGGAACAATGATCTCAGTGACTCCTATTGGAGCAAAACAAAAGAGATTGGCAATCGTGGTCAATTTAGTCTGAAGTGTTGATAAATGTTTTTGGATTTCTATGAATATTATCTCAATGGATATTTAATCAGCCCAAAAACAAAAGTGGAGCATTCATCTGCGGAATCGTTAGTCATATGTTCGCAAAAAGATATTTTTATTTTACTTCGGATCCCTATTGGTGAATCTTTTTTTTTATAGTTATCGTAAACCCTTCAATATTTTTATTTTCTTAATAAAGTATCAGTCAATGAAAAAAAAAAAAGCACCAGATAGAGGAGGATAAATGCCACAATCCAAATATATATGCATGGAATAAAAAAAATTAACATAATTAAAAATATATGGTTTTTAACATTACAAGCAAAAAAGTTTTAGAGATAAGTTTTCAGTAACAAGTTTGTTTTCTCAAAGGGAACAGGCTACGCATTTTACAAACTGCACAAAACGGTCTAGTCATACCATCGTTGCGAACTAGTTCACCTCCGTGATATTTTCTCCCTGGCTTGAAGTAATACATGTCTCCAAGTACACATTTGATATGGAGAGTGACCCCACATTCATCACATCCATAAAACCATACGCTTGGATCTGTCTTTCCTTCACAAATATCACACCACAATTGACCTTTTGAGTTTCCAGCACCATGATGCAACGATAAAACGTGATCGTCGCATCTGTGTTTCACTTTTCTTGGTAAACTGGCACACTCCATGCCTAAAGCGAACTCACAAACAATACAGCATAAGACATACTCTGAATATTTACCACATGCTCCACAAGTCTTAGGCTCTGTCGAAGTGCGATATAAGGGATGGGGGTGCAGTTCATGGTGAAAATTAAGGCTCAGAAATGGTCGCGCACCGCAAATCTAGTAAAATATCACAGGAAGACCCACAGTAGTGCATGAACCCATCGGAAAACCGAAGACAGTATGTACACTTGAAATACTCCCTAGCCATAAAGCTAGAACCAGTTTCTAGTGAAAGCTTGTGTTTGTGCAGGATATTTCGTTTATTCCAAGGAAGAAGAGCACATACTTTACGAAGGAAGAACTCGCATTTCACACATTTGAAGAATGAATCAGAATAGATTGGAGCGATGCAAGCTTCGCACAACATCTTTTCATAATCGGCAGCATTATCATCGCCAAGTCTTAGTTTATGTCGATGACTACAATGGATGATTTCTTTTTCATTTATTACCTCGTACGTATAGCGAGTTTCTTTCTCCTCAGGTTCATCGTCTTCGAGTTCTATTTCATCCCACACATCATTCCTTGTCGCACACTTTGAGTGAACAGCATAACTAGGACACCGCTTGCAAGAGAAAGCTCCAAATGTCCAATCCATCTTTTCGCGACAAACTCCACATTCCCAATCACCGTGACCAAGATGATAAGTGCGGGAAACGCGGTGTTCATGACGATTAATGTTTATGACTCGGGGCAAATCAATACAATCTTTGTGAAGCATGAATCCACATTCAATACAAATGTAAGGATTACGGTCACCAACTATCCCACACGCATTACAAGTGAAGGAGTTTCTTACCGGCATGAGGGTGAATGTATGGTAGTGGCTCTTTGGTTGATAGATAGTAAGCGGTGGCTGTATTATCCAACAATCCACATCTATGCTGAAGTTACATATGGAACAATGATACATCTGCTCACCAAGTACTCTTCTACAAAAATGGCATCTATCATCTGTATAGTCAATTATCTTAGTTAGGACATTCTTGAGAGGATGTTTGGAGTGACTGGGGTGGTTGATGATGTCTAGGCCGTCGATACATTCTGCATGCGCTCCAAACTCGCATCTTGAACAGTAATAGCCATAACCAGATGCTTTACCGCATCCATCGCAATCGTGTGATGGACTTCTGTATATCCAATGTTGAGGGTCTACGGCATACTCCAAGTCTATGTATCTTAACATATGATTGCAGGGAATCTTCACTCTTTGAGTTTGTTGGTCCATAGTGAGTCTGAGACCGGCTTGATTTTGCTGGATATAGTTGAAAGGTTGGATAATCAAAAGGCAGAGAAGTTTCTACTTTTCTCCTGTGAGGCTACACCTTTGTATACTTCCTTGCTAACTCAACTTTTGCGTTTTGAGTATAATATTTTACACAGTGACCCGATACTTGACATGTAACCATTAGCTGTCATTTAATATTTTAGTATTACCCAATTGGTATTACCAATAGTCAAATGACTTTACCGACACAACCACCTCAATTTTTTTTTTTTTTTCACTGAAATTTATTTATTATATAAAACATAGAAGAAATACACAAAATATAAAGTGAAATGCATTTTTGGTACACTAAACCGGCGGAAAACAAAAAAATCTCTGGAAACTAAGTTCAACACACGGGAAACTAAGCCCGAAAAACGAGAAACAACAACAACATAGATAAATTCGATAACCTCGAACCCAAACATAAAAAAAAGTTACCAACAAGCGAAAATTTAAAAGGCTGAACAACACTGACAATAAAATGGAAGGTTACACGAGATTATTCAATTCTTTCAATCCAATGACATATCATGCTGACCGTGAAAATACCATGTCTTTCACCTTCCTTCCACCAACCGGATTTGATCCAAAAATTTGGGAGAAGTTTTTTATCGGTATTCGAAAGAAAATGAAACTACTGAAATACCCTAGAAAAAACGGATAAGAGACCAAAAACATAATTTAATAGGCTCCTTTTCTCGTGTATTTTATTTGTTGAAAATTTAAATTTGATCTGCCGACAAAAAAAAAAGAAGAAGAAGAAAATTTAAAATTGATCTACTACACAGATTACTTTGTCATTTAGTCTAGCGGCGATCATTTTCGTATAGGGTACGGATCGAGAAATATCAAGGCACATATATTTAAGAGAAATTGGAGTGCATAGCCATGAATTTAAAATATATTAGCAAACTAATCATGCAACTGTTTTAAAAAAATAAACCCATTTTTGCTTCTATATGTGTCTACTGTATACGAATTTATAGACATAGATTTGGTGAATATTTCAGCCGATTTCATATATACATACAATGTTAAGTAAATGTATATGCTGATATAATTATTTAATATTATCAGATTTCACGCAAAAGTCGATTGGAAGGAAAAGTTGTCATCATTACGTAAGTCGGCGACGCCTCGTTATTGTTGCTTAAACGGTGCTTGTTTGCCCAAAACCGTCGAGTATCAGTTGGAAAAAAAATCCCCCATTCACGAGAGAACAAATTGAAAAATTAGGTTTTCGCCGTCGAAGAAGTTGTCTCCTCGACAACCCGATTCAGAGCCAGCCATGGTAAGAAAGACATTTCTTACTATCTTAGAAGGGGACAGCAATGAACAAACCCAGGAAAACAGTGACCATGATGAAGAAGAAATGGAGACGGAGTCACCGGATGAAACCAAAACTGGTAAAAACAATTACGTTGGAAGCGGTAACAAGTTGATAGGATAGCTCGGGTCAATGAGGATGCTGAGGTGGAATTGAAGAAGTCAACAAGGAAGATAATTCCAAATAAAAAGTATTTGGATAAGTGAAGTCTCGAGACTTTTCTGTTTTTATTTAATTGCTCAGTCAAATAACGAGAAAGAGTCCATAGCGAGACATTCTCCACTTTTTCATTCCTGTTTTGTAGGAGTTAGTGACTCCATTTCCCTGAGTTAGTGACTCCATTTCCCTTTCGTTCACGTTTGTAAGGAGTTACGACTCCAACTTTTTCTATTTAAATCAATGAGAAAATCTAAATAGATAGTCTAAACTATCAAACAAATACCGTGAGTCTTTACTTTACAATCTCTCGCTTTGAAAAGTGACCAAAATTAGCCTTGGTGCTATCATTTTGGTATCTGAGCAAACTATCATGTTATTATTATTATTATTTTTTTAATCCACATTTTCCACCCCATAAACACCATTGCGCGAAAAACCAAAAATTCACAACGAAGATTGGAACTGACTCCGACGAATTCAAACGAGTCAATGGCCAATAGCAAGGAGAGGCTTGCTGACCTTGAAGCAAGTCTGGGTTCTGTTCGGGACGAAGTACGCATCCTTCAAGCCAGAATTGATGAAAAATTTCAGAGCATGGAAGCATCGTTCAAATGTTCGATGGGGGAGTCATTGAATCGGATGATGGATACATTGACCACGATGACAAATCAAGGGAAGGTGGTTCAAGTGCATCGAGAGGCAACCAGCACAGTGACGGACCTCCACCGTACGCTCAGGTGCACCGCGACGAGCACACCAACCCGTTTGCACCAGCACCTGCACCAAATAGAGGGATAAAACTCGAATTTCCAAAGTTTAATGGCGGTGACCCGACGGAATGGATGTGTAAAGCAAAGCAGTACTTCATGTACCACTTGACAGAGGAAGCCAATCGCTGGTGGCAAGCTAAGTGCAAATCCATGGGTCGCGCTGTACATCAGATTCCATGGGCGACATTCGAGCTAGAGCTATGGACGCGTTTTGGACCAATGGATGGAGACAATTTCGATGAGGAGCTCTGCCATATCCGTCATAAGGGTTCGTTAATCGAATTTCAGAGAGAATTCGAGAAGCTCCAAAGTCTGGTGGAAGGCTGGCCAGAGAAGGCGTTAGTAGGGGCTTTCATGGGTGGACTCCATCCGTCTATCTCGAATGGGATTCGTATATTCAAGCCAAAGACGCTGTTGGAGATTATCAATTTGGCAAGACTACGCGACGATCAGTTACAGAAAGAGAAGAAGTGGAATCAGCCACGATCGAATAACGCCACTTCCAATTTCCACAAAGTCTCTGCGCCGAGTGAGAGGACGACACCAACGCCGTGAAAATTGAGTTGGGAGGAGCTGAAAAGAAAACGCAGTTTGGGGCTGTGCTTTAGCTGTGACGAGAAGTATGTACCTGGCCATAAATGTAAACAACCCCATTTGTTTACAATGGAGAGCGAGCAAGATGCAGAAGATGACGATGAAGAAACACCGGCCGAAGAAGAAACAACGGAAATCACTCTTCACGCATTGACAAGATGGGATACGCCGACGACCATTAGGCTTCGCACTAACATCGGCAATCACCACCTGTTTGCTCTCGTTGACAGTGGCTCAACCCACAATTTTATTAGCAACAAGGCAGCGCATCGGCTACGGTTAAAGAAGACGGCGACGCCTCCATTCATGGTGAAGGTGGCTAATGGTTCCCTGTTACGTTGTGGAGGTCGATACGAGGCGGTGACTCTGGGAATCGGCGATGCCAGTTTCACGATGACGCGCCACTCCCTACCTTTGGTGGGCCTAGATATGGTGTTGGGAGTTAAGTAGTTGGAAACACTAGGCCCAATAATTTGTGATTGGAAGGCCCAAACCATGCAAATTCAGTGGGAAGGAGAAACCCACACTCTTCGTGGGCTTAAAGCTGATATTATTAAGTCCACTAATGCTACTAAATTTGCAAAATAGGCCCGACAAGGACAAAGCTTATTTGCAATATGTCTCTCTGAAACCGATACAGACACGACGACAATAGCTGATGTAGATATGAGAGCTTTGATCGGCGAATTCGATGCTCTCTTTCGTACCCCTGACGGACTGCCACATCAACGCGAAATTGAGCATCGTATCCCGCTTAAGGAAGGCACGAATCTAGTGAATGTGCGACCCTATCGTTATGCATATTTTCAAAAAGAAGAAATCGAGAAACAAGTCTCCGCAATGCTCAAAGCAGGAATTGTACAGCCGAGCTCCAGTCCCTTTTCATCTCCTATACTATTGGTGAAGAAGAAAGATGGGTCTTGTAGGTTATGCACTGACTACAGAACTCTCAACTCGGCGACCGATTTCCAATTCCAACCGTAGACGACATGTTGGATGAATTACATGGCGCTGAGTATTTCACAAAGCTCGACCTTACTGCTGGATATCATCAGGTTCGAATGCACACTCCTGACATTCCGAAAACAGCCTTTAGAACGCACAATGGGCATTACGAGTACTTGGTTATGCCGGTCGGTTTGTGCAACGTGCCGTCTACCATCCAATCGCTGATGAATACGATTTTCCGACCTCTGATACGGAAATCGGTATTAGTTTTCTTCGACAACATCTTGGTGTACAGCCCGGACTGGAAGGCGCATCTGGTTCACGTTCGTGAAGTGTTCAAGATCTTGCAGGAGAATAAGTTATCGGTGAAGTTCAAAAAATGTGATTTTGGGAAGTAGGAGTTGGAGTACTTGGGTCACATAATCACCAACAAAGGCGTTAAGGTGGATCACTCCAAAATCACGGCTATGCTCAATTGGCCTGTTCCCACCAACGTCACGGAGCTGCGAGGATTCTTAGGGTTGACGGGTTATTACCGAAAATTCATCAAGGATTACAGTCTCATCGCCAGGCCACTCACCAACTGTTTGCGCAAGGGACAATTCACTTGGGATTCAGAGGCAGAACATGCATTTCAAACACTTAAGAAGGCCATGACAAGCACACCAACACTAGCCTTGCCAGATTTCTCCAAACCGTTTGTTATTCAGACAGACGCCTCAGACGAAGGTATTGGTGCGATTCTGTCTCAAAATGATCAACCTATTGCATTTATGAGAAGATCTCTGGGAGTTTCAAAGAGGAGCTGGTCAACTTATGCTCGTGAAATGTTAGCGATCGTGGTTGCGATACGTACTTGGCGACCATACTTACTTGGGCGTTGTTTTACGATTCAGTCTGATCAACGGAGTGTCTGTTACCTTCTCGAGCAGAGAATTCTTACCCCAGAGCAACAAAAATGGATGGGGAAGCTGGTCGGATACGACTATGAGATCGTGTACAAACCCGGGAAAGCTAACGCAGCCGCAGTTGCTTTATCACGTATACCAGACAGTCCAGTGCTCAACAGTCTCTCATTTGCGTATGTATCTTTGTGGGAAGAGCTGCGCCAACTTACCAAAACAGACCCGTACCTGATTCAGCTTGGTGAGGCAGCAACAACAAAACCATGGAAGCCTTATTCTTGGTGTGGCGGCCTCCTGTGTTACAACAATAGAGTGGTAATCCCTCCAACATCTCTTGTTATTGATCAGCTGTGGCAGGAACATCATAGCACACCAATGGGAGGGCATTCAGGGATTTTGCGCACATTCAAAAGATTGTCCAGACAGTTCTATTGGAATTCGATGCATAAGACAGTGATGGAGGATGTCGCAAAGTGCGATACATGTCAAAGGGCCAAATCACATGCACTATCACCGGCCGGTTTACTTCAGCCTCTACCGATTCCAAATCAAATATGGGAGGACGTGTCGATGGATTTCGTCGACGGTTTACCATGGTCTGGTACTCACACATCGATTATGGTGGTGGTGGATCGGCTAAGCAAAGCAGCCCATCTAATTCCGCTAACTAGGCATGGGCGTTCGGGTTTCGGTTCGGGTTCGGTTCGGGTTATTCGGGTTTTCGGGTTTTCGGTTTTAGGATGTAGAAACCGATCGGGTATTTTAAAGTTTTTTTCGGGTTCGGTTCGGATTCGGTTATTTACTTTCGGGTTCGGTTCGGGTTCGGGTATCCGAAAAATCCAAATATTTAGACTTGATAACCTAAAATTACAATTATAAATCCAAATATATGAGTTAATTTTATACCAAAATGATTGAGAGACCCAAAATAACCAAAATATATGAATTTTTTAGTTATATTTGTTAAAATTTGACCAAACATTATTTAATTTTACCAGTTTTATTCAAATTTAACCAATTTTTATTTTTTTTTAAATTATTTTTCGGATACCCGAACCCGAACCGAACCCGAAAGTAAATAACCGAATCCGAACCGAACCCGAAAAAAACTTTAAAATACCCGATCGGTTTCTACATCCTAAAACCGAAAACCCGAAAACCCGAATAACCCGAACCGAACCCGAACCGAAACCCGAACGCCCATGCCTATATATACCCTATCGGCTATCCGGTTAGCCTTAGGTAGGAACGCACCGAAGTACTACAGAGACCCCGAAGTGCTACCACCCCGCCTGACCCTAAGTTTAGTATGCCTTCTGACTAAGTGCCAGAAGTAGCCAGACCGCCTGCATTTCTGGACTACCATGTATACCAATTGGACCTAGCCCCAACTGACATATTTCCCAACAAAACGTGTTTAATAGCTAGAGCGGAGGATCGAACCCAGGTTTAGGAGTTGCAGTCGCCCACCGCCTTGCGGGCATTTTTTTTTTTTTGAATTTATGGTTATTCAGCTAGTTAACTCAATATTAAAAACCGAATACTTTGGATCTATGTCATATATATATAGAGTCCACTCGTGGTTATCGGCTAAAACAAGATTATTCTATAGGTTAAGAAAGCAGGTTTTAAATTGGGCAGTTATCTGAAATGGTACAAATCAAGATATATAGACAAACATGGCATCAACTTTCTGAATGTTCCACAAGTAACTTTTTTCTAATTGAAAGAATGACTAAAGTAACTTCAGTTTTAATCAACCAAAATTAAGTTTTAAATAAAAACAAAACAAAAGGAAAACAGAAAAATCGGAAAGGAATTTTTTTTTTGTCGAGAGTTTTATCTTTGGAACCGTTGTCCTCATCCATAATCGTTGCCATAATCGTTGTTGGAGATCACCGTAATTCTCATCGCCGGTTTGCTAATAGATATATACTCTACATCTCTCTTTCTCTTTTTATTTATCCGACATTTTGAAAGAGAAGAAAGTTCTAGGGACTTTTACCCATACTCTGGTTAGTCACAACGGAGTCATGATGGCTCTTGGTCGTTGAGAATGGCTAGACAATGAGAGCTGAGAAACAAAACTCATCATGGCGTATTCCTTGTTGACGTCGGAGTGATATATAAACACTGTCAAGATCATGAAGTGGAGCTATCGCGCAAATCTAAGATCGTATAAATTATTGGAGATAATTTGGGGAGCAAGATGTGTATTTTAGGGAGCAAGATGTGTATCTTGCGGATCAAATATCGTGGGGACATCAAATCCGACTATGAAGTAAAGCCCGTAAAGCCCGAAAGAATAATTCTCTTCATCTCGATACATTATTAGCATATTTTCTTTAAATGTTTAAGAAAGTTTACATTATGTGGGTATTAGCATATATCACTATATATATATATCTTATAATCTCATATTTAAAACAACTCAATAATATATCATATTCTATAATATTTGTTATGGTATCAGAGTTTTCATTCTTATGGGATAAACAGTTTTTAAATTTATTATATATTTTCTTCTAATCTAATACTCTACCAATCATGGGAGACATAGTCAAAGAAAGAAGTTCGTCTGATGCGAGCAAAGAAGGTGATGTTGACCAAGACGGTGGAGATGAAGAA
Organism: Eutrema heterophyllum; assembly: GCA_002933915.1. NCBI lineage: Eukaryota > Viridiplantae > Streptophyta > Magnoliopsida > Brassicales > Brassicaceae > Eutrema > Eutrema heterophyllum. The sequence continues at coordinate 440,023 of PKMM01027636.1, read as the reverse complement.
GACAATGAAGTGTTATTGTGCTAGGCAATTTATACAATTTTTTTTATTTAAGTTGGGTTTTGGATCTTATGATTTTGGTTGGTGTTACTTGGTTTATCTCATAGATCTTTTGGTTGGATTATTTTAATCTACATTAGGTTATGGTGTTTTGGTTTAGAATAAGAGTTATTGGAAAATTGAC
>PKMM01027636.1:412099-435581 GCA_002933915.1 Eutrema heterophyllum | reverse complement strand
TCTCTCTCTCTCTCTCTCTCTCTCTCTCTCTCTCTCTCTCTCTCTCTCTCTCTCTCTCTCTTCTCTTCACCTCCTTCAATCTCAGCTCAAGCTTCTCTCTCGCGTAAGCTCTCGGTCTCTTAGGTAATCTCTTCTGTTTTTTGCTGTTTGGTCACAATTTTCGTTTTCTCATTAGATCCAAATCGAATCAGAATATGTATCTTTGTTTAGATCTGTCGTTGTTCCATTTATCTGAGTAAATGAGTATTGTTTTGTCTTTTTCTTTTATATAGCAGAAGGAGTTGATCTCTTTGATGAAACTATGTTGATTATAAGTTATGAGTTTGGGGTTTGTGTGTCTACTGATTTATTTGTCTATTTTTAGATGGAGCGAGTTGATTTTACAGAAACTCAAGAGTGGCTTGATTTTCAACAATGGAAAGAACTTCGAAGTCAAGGACAACTAGCTGGCACTTCTGCTGAAATACCACCACCGCAACAAGGAACGAGCAATGGTCCTGGGAGCCAAGGATCAACTTCATTTTCGCAACCGTCGATCAATGACTCGCTCTTGACTCCGGGCCGGGATAACATGACGGAGCTCAATCCAAATCATACTGGCAGATCAACATGGTAATACTGTGTTTTCCAATCCTTGTTAACATTGGTTTTTTCAAATTTATGGGTCTATGAATTTTAATATTTATTTTGGGGTTAATGTGTAGGTTTAGTTATGACACACAAATAACAAAGTCATTGTTACTGATGATGAAGTCTGATTGATCAATCTTCTGTCCTAAATATAGACGCTTACCAGAAGATATTAAAATGCGGTGGTTCAAATCATTTAAGGTACGTATAATTTTTTGATATTTGAGCAAATATCACATTCCAATCATTATGCTGATTCTAATTATGTTGATATTTGAGCAAATATTTTTTTTTTTGGTTATTGCAGCAAGAATTTAATTGAATTCCCACATATACGATGACTGTGAAAAAACATTACGATGCAGTCGCAAAATCGGTGTTCAAAAACCAAATGTACCTTTAGAAAAAAAGCTGGAAAGCAGGGAATGGACAGCATGTGTGGATGACTTCACATGAAGTTTGGAATGAGTACATCCATTATTGGATGAACCCAAAAACACATAAAATGTCTACTACAAACCAAGCTAACCGAAAAAGCAATCGCGGAGGTAATGGCGAAGCCGCACACACCACATGGTTCAAGTCATATGCAAGGCGCTTTGATGAAATGGTATTATTTAATTTGATTACTCATTCATAATTTTAGAACCTTAAACATAATTAGTAAAACTTTTAGTAATTTTCCATCATTTTTAGGCAATAGAAGCTGGGCAGCCTCCACACATGGTGACTTTTATGATTGACACACATAAAAGCAAAAAAAACAAAGCGTTTGTGGACAAAAGGGCGGAGCGAATCATCGACACATTGTTGGAGCAAGAGCAGAATATACTTTCGCAAGAGACGCAAGATGGATCAGTACAGTCTAACTCGCTCTCGCAAGCCAAAATGGACTCCTTTTTTTTAAGGAAACTAATACAAACTTAGCCAACAATGGTAATGTGACATACCATAAGTTATAGTTTAACAAGTTTCGTAGTGTTGTGTGATAAAATAGTTGGTTATGCATGGCTGATAAAATAGTGTTGCTATTGATAAAGTTATAAGTGTTTTGTTTAGTATATTTGAATACTTTTGGTATTACATGAGGTCCAATGTGTCAAAGGACGTCGTTTTGGTTTTGGATCTCTTCAAGTCTTTGGCGATTCCTCATCCTCACACACCTCTACACCAGAATTAAATGAAGAGTTGCGAACCGCAAATATGAAAATTGTTGAGATGGAGAAAACGCAGGCAGAGCAAGCGAAGTCGCAAGCTAAGCAGGCAAAAAAGCTCGAGCTTTTAGAGAGTCTGTTACTCATCAAGCAATTTCCAGGTTTAGCTACTCAACCGGATGATGATGATGACTAAGTGTATGTTTATTTTGTGTGTAAGTTTTCTTTTTGATGTTTTTGGATATGTATTTTTTTTTTAACAGATTTAGATATTTGTTTTATTTCAACTATTTTAATTTTAAATCGAATTTACATGATTTATAATATACTTTTTATTATAATTTAATATTTTTGTAATTTATTTTCATTATTTTGTTGGTCAAAAATTGAAAATACATGGTCGATAATTGGTCAAAAGTTTTCGACCATTTATCTGGTCAAACATTTTCGACTAATTTAGTTGGTCAAAAGTTTTCGACCACTTATTTTGTTATAATTTTTCGACCACTTATTTTGTCATAAATTGTCGACCATTAACTTGGTCAAAAAGTTTTCGACCACTTTATTTGGTCAAAAAGTTTTCGACCATTTTTTTACTAAAACCTATTTTCGACTATCGATTATTGACAACCGCTTTTTGATCTAAAAATGGTCAAAAACAGCTGTTTTCGACTATATTCGTGATCAAAATCTGACATGTTTTCTTGTAGGGTACTATCTAAACCACAGCTTTGCAAAAGAGGTTGGTTCGAGTAGGGTTTGTCTTGACTTCTAGAGAAGACAGCTTCTCGACCCATTCAAGTTATATCTTTTCTAAAAATTAAAAAAAAAACTATTCAAGTTATACTGTTATAGCAATATTCACCAACAATCTAACAAAAAAACATTTAAAAACAAAAAGTTAAACGCAATGTCAGTTTTTTGGCGATATTGCTATAAAAGTTAAACGCAATGTCAGATTTACCTGTGATTGTGCGGACAATAAGTCATGTGACCCCTTGATTAAAAAAAGAAAAAAAAAAAAAAAAAGTCATGTGACCCCATTTCCATTAAGTTTGTTTGGTAAGAAAAGTTAGAGATTTATGAAATAAATGCAGTGATGGGATGGTTTGGAATACATTTTATGACAGTATGAGGCGATGCATGGTTTTTATTGTAAGTTAAAAAATCGCTTGGGTTTTAATATATTTACCATTGAACTTATTCTAACTTTGGATGGACCACGAGCGGTGAAGAACGTAACATTGACACCCAAATGAGAAAGAACGCTGGTTCAAAATTTTATTATTTCAGCTTTATATTAGTCCTTTTTTTGCTGATAAAAGATTTTCTAGCTTTATATTAGTCTCACGAAACATTTTTTAAGTGATTTTAACAAGGTCACCCAATTTTAAAACAAATCTAATATGACCTCGAAAGAAAAAGTCTCGAACTTCTAGTCACTTTTTTCAGACATAAATACAAACAGCAGGATCCACATTTTCATTTTTCAGTTTTGACCTTATNTAATTCTAACTTACCAAATCGTGACATGTGTCGTTGTTAGTTTAGATTGTGACATGTTTCAATGTAATACTATAAACTTTTATATTTTAGTTATTTATTTCTTAAAAAGAAAAAATAACAAAAAAGGAAAAAAAGATTGTATTTTATTTAAATGAAAACTAATAAAATCAATTAAGTAAAATACAAGAAAAAATAGAAACTACAAAATAAAAAAATAAAAAAATGTAAATTATGAAATTTATAAGAGATTCATAATGAAATTAGAAGAATAACAATTTGTTATCATGTTTGATAATTCTCTTATAAAAAATCAAATGACAAAAATTCATAGATATAAATTTTAAACCTAAATTGTTACATTAAAACATAAATTTCATAACATGTTAGAAAAATTAAAAGTTTCAGAAGATAATAGATTGATTCTATCAATTTAATTCAGTTTAAAGTTATATAAGTTTTGAAATTTGTTTTTGGAATCCTCTCGTTCATTTAGAGGTAATATTTACTAGGTTTATGAATAATATGAATCAATTTTGATTTTTTTTAATTGTGAATTACAAAACGTAATTTCTAGATAATTAAACATGAATATTAATTTAGAATCTAATTATACGACTCATATATACGCGGGTTAACAAATTTTTTTTGTTAACTAGGAGGGGTTCGGGCCTAGGCCCTAATCTCACATGGCTCGGGTTATCAATTTTAGAGTCTAATCTAGAATATATATAAAGGAAATAAGAAGAGTAGCTTTTCTCAACAAAAAAAAAAAAGCAAGAAGAGTAGCTAAAAAAAAAAGACCAGCATGGTCACAGAAAAACGGTAACATGTGGCGGTGGATTCGGCACGACGACGATTCAAATAATAACAACGCATAAGTTGTCGTCTTTCCCCGGCGACGAAGCACATTCAAACAAAGACGATGATAATTAACAAACCAACAAAATAAAAGAAACCCTTAATGTCTACGTACAATTAATGACTTTTTTTTTTTTTTGTCTGTAATTCAGAACAAATTTGGTAAAATGTGAACTAAGAAGGTACCATTATTTTTAAATATACGGATATATTAGAATCTCACATCGTTAATAAGACATGAGTTAATATGGAATATAAACGATATATATCACTATACTTATTGCTAATTGATTTAAAGTTCAAAATTTTTAATAGCATTTCGAAAGTGAATGAGAGGGACGATCTAATGTTTGTCAAATTTGGAGTCTGAATCACTTACATAAAATCATTATATATACGTTTTTGTCAAATTCCGATTTGCTACGTTGTCCATAGATATGAGGAGTGACCTTCCACCATATTGTTCACATATATATTCACCTGTAATGTTGAGTTCGAGAGGTGACTGTTACATATATGATTAAATCTCTCACTTTTTTTTTTCTTTCTATATTGATCATTAAACCTTATTACACCAATCTGAAAATCATTGTTGACCTTTCACTTATTGTTTGATTGAAANATGTGGCGGTGGATTCGGCACGACGACGATTCAAATAATAACAACGCATAAGTTGTCGTCTTTCCCCGGCGACGAAGCACATTCAAACAAAGACGATGATAATTAACAAACCAACAAAATAAAAGAAACCCTTAATGTCTACGTACAATTAATGACTTTTTTTTTTTTTTGTCTGTAATTCAGAACAAATTTGGTAAAATGTGAACTAAGAAGGTACCATTATTTTTAAATATACGGATATATTAGAATCTCACATCGTTAATAAGACATGAGTTAATATGGAATATAAACGATATATATCACTATACTTATTGCTAATTGATTTAAAGTTCAAATTTTTTAATAGCATTTCGAAAGTGAATGAGAGGGACGATCTAATGTTTGTCAAATTTGGAGTCTGAATCACTTACATAAAATCATTATATATACGTTTTTGTCAAATTCCGATTTGCTACGTTGTCCATAGATATGAGGAGTGACCTTCCACCATATTGTTCACATATATATTCACCTGTAATGTTGAGTTCGAGAGGTGACTGTTACATATATGATTAAATCTCTCACTTTTTTTTTTCTTTCTATATTGATCATTAAACCTTATTGCACCAATCTGAAAATCATTGTTGACTTTTCACTTATTGTTTGATTGAAAGCGTTCTGACACCCTTTCTGACAATAATCTGTTAAATATTCACTTGAAAACGAATCTTGTTTCATCATCTAATGAATGGAATCATGTATTGTCTTATTGAAGGTCCAGAGAAAGAGATGGCTTAAGATATTTTAGATGGCTAAGATATTTAATTTTAACTAGCTCCCTCATTTCCAATAATTTCCAAGTTCATTAATCTGTTAAAAGGAGAAGAAGGTTTTGCCTCCATTTTCTATCTATGAAATCAGCAAATACATTGCACCTTGTTTCATCAACTTCAGGGACGCAAATCTCTTATAAATTTGGCTCGAACAACATATTATAGCTATATAAAAACAACGTTGAAAAAAATAAAGAATAAAACGTTGAAAAAAAATAAAAACAGGTAGGTAATTTAGATTTTTGTCACGGAGACGCAAAATTAAGAAACTGACAAAATTTATAGCAAACTCGATGAGTTGTCCAGGCTGAATTTAATTTTTTTTTATTTGTTGTTGTCAGGGTATAATTTATGAATATAAATATGATGATGGGAGCAACTTATCGCTATATGATGACATCAAAGCTCTGTTTTCTAGTCTAGAAGACTTCAAGATGGTGTTCCAATCAAGAGATGGAATGGCGTGGTGGATAGAGTTGCAAATGACTCTCTTTAGTTTATGAATTATGTATATATAAAAAACAAATTATGTACCCAAGCTTTTTACTCTATAGTGCGGGCAAGGCCTAGTGTTGAGGTTGATTAAAAAGAAAAATCAAAACTTTGTGGGTTATTTTTATATATTTGCGATGTAAATATGTAATTTATATTCTTAGCTTGGATGGACCACCAGTGGTAAAGAAACATTGTATAATTGTAGTTCTAGATTTACTCCAGCTCTATATTTGTCTTCAAAAAGCATTTTTTTTTAAAAAAGTAATTGTAACCACGTTAATCCGATTTAAAACTAAATTTTTGATCCCTTTTCTTGTTCCGACCTACAATCATCAGATAATAACATTTTCAGTTTTGACTTTCTTATTAAAAAAAAAAAAGAAACAAAAGAACGTTCAACGAAGGCGGTTCCATATGTTGTGGGTGACGTTTTATATGTAAGAAAATTACAAAACAGGAGAAGCTCTCGTCTTTCGCCGGCGTCGACGAATGTTTAAAAACAAAGACGACGACTTCAAACAGACAAACAAACCAAATACAACCCTTACATTAATGTCTAACGTAAAACAACTTTTTATGTATTCAAACATGTGAAGTTTGGTGAAAATGTGATACGTATCTAATTTGATTTGGTTAGAGAGTGTCTCGAAAAACAGGGTAATAAGTGTCGATTTCGAGTCTCTCTAGAATCTGCTGAGTTTTCCATAGATATGAAGAGTGACCTTCCACCATATCGGTTACATCCACCTGTAAAACGTTGAAATCGAGAGTTGAAATGATACGATTATGATTGAAACTTTACAATTATTGAAAGCGATCTTATATCTTTTTTTTTTTTATGATATACTTCATTACTAAATTATTCACTCCATCTAACTAATTATTTGTTTGATTAATGGATAATACATAGAGGGGACAAGAGAAAGAGATGGCTTACATTTTCGATCCCCGGGATACAAATCGGTTGGATTCCGGCTAATCCTTGAGAGAATAAACTGTGGAAAGATTACGATAGAAAAGGAAAAACAAGTTCGGTAGACCACAAAAATAGAATAATGGAAGTTATGTATTACGTACCTAGCGCGAAATGCAACACCGAGGGTCCAATCGTTTGTTGCATAAACATTGATGAATCTTCCAGCTACCATCTACCAAATAGGACCGGAGAAATAAATGAACAAAACACTCACTTAAGATTCGATTCTACGGACCTGACATTTGTTTTTGTAAGGGTAATGAACTCAAAAGAGAGTTGATTACCTTCCTTACGTCTCGCCAGTTTTCGTTGTTGATTGAAATGGGTGCTCCAAGAAGAACAACTCTTTCCACAAGTTCAGCTGCCAAGAAAGACATGTCCAAACATCCATAAGAAAGATTCCATCTTTTTCCCTCACATTAAACCAAAAAAAAAGATTCAATCTTTTAAAGAAATTTTCTTGAATAGCAATACATAGGAAAATACCGTTTTGTTCTGTCTCGGCCAGGGTTTGAAGGCATTTGAAGATGACACGCGCACCAAGCGAAAATCCCACGAGTGTTATGGGTCTGAATTCCCATAATTTGAGGAAATATAAGTACCACAAGACATGAATCATATACATAGCTTTTCAATATAATAAATTATTTTCAGTTCCTTGCAGCAGTCATGAACTCTATACCTATTTCCTTGCAAGCCTTTTTGTAGCACTTCAGCTAGAAGTCTTCCCGCTTTATCCGACCTAAAGGAATAAGATTATAATAGCCACTGGTTTAGACAAAACGCAAAACAACAACAACGTTTCAAAAGATTGGGTCATTAGTTGGAGATGCGATAGGTAATGGTGCATCATCTTCATCCATAGATTGACTACTGCGTTAGGGAAAAGGTGTTACCTATCAATAGCAATACTCCATTTACTATCTATGAAATCAGCAGCTACTAAGATTGTCGCTGGCCATGCCAATGCCAATAAAAGGGAGCTCAACACAGTGTACATTGCTCCTTGTTTCATCAATTCCATGGCAAGCCCTGGGGGAAATCATATCAATATCACAATTATTCTTAGAAACTTGACATTGTTACATCAACATGGTCATTTAGTAGGACTAGGATGTAAACTAATTACTTGAAGTAAGCCAATCCTGAATTGCAGTGCTCACTAAGATAAGATTCTTGGACTCCCATTGCAGCGTGTACCTGAAATAGAAAAGACCAGACTGTAAGAAGCAGATATAGCATAATTCTTGAGAATCAGACACAAACGTGAATGAGAACAGTTAGTCCTGATTCCTTTTTAAGATACAAAAGTTCTTAGACGACATACCTCTCCAAACTGCTAGTTAACCCTTCCCATGGTTTCACAAAATCTTCTTCTTCAAAAACAACACCAGCAACCAAGACTTCCACTGCTAACCGCTGTTAAATTGATTTCCACTTAAGTTTTCACATCAGTCAAAAACGTGGCCCTCAAAAACGGAAAAACTCAGAGCAATGAGATTTCCAAACTAAAGGAGGGAGAGGAGATACAACCAACACATAATACTCTAAAATGCAAAACTATGTTACAATGATCTAGCAGCAAAGGGAAAATATGCACTCACTCCTTGATTATGATTTTCGCCAATAGCTTTAAATTCGAACTCATCAAGGTCCCCAATTCTCCTTGCCATCTTAGTCCCTGTGAGACCAGCTCCAGCAGCTGGGTACGAAAACGTTTTAAAAACCAAGCATAAGTGACATCGTAGACGCTTCTTCAAAAAGAGTTAATACATTGGTGAGGATGAAAGAGAAGCCAAAACACCTAGTGGCTAATTTTAAGCGCACACATACTGCAAAAAGTGAACTCATCTACTCTTATTCACCTCCAAACGATGCTGCAACCGCAACAGAGCCAGCAACAGTTCCGGCAGCACTAGCCGCAGCAGCAAACCCACTAGCTCCAATCACCGGCACAAGTGTGCCTAGTGTTGGTGCCAATGCACCAAACCCTGCGGCAATAGCTGGAGCAGCTAATCCTGTTGAATATAACCATGTAAATGAAAATAGGCAACCAATTCAAAATGCGCTCTTATCTAAGGTTAACACTTTGAATTCGCCGTACCACCAGTGATGGCCATCAAAGTGCCCCCTGTTAAAGCAGCGGCACCAATGATGCCTCCACGCTTCCACTTAGCCCATGTACTCGTAGGAGACTGAGCATCTTCATCCTTCATTTCACCAGACTTCTGAAGGGCCATGGCAGAGCATGCGACTATTGTCTCAATTGCTTCCTAGAAATTGAAGATTCATAAATATTATAACAATGAAATAAAATATGAAATTCTCATTCAATAAACAACTGCCAGATCAAACAAAAAAACGAAGAAATTTTGAACATATATGGTAGCAGATGGAAAAGTACATGAATTTAGAGACGTGCCAATTCCATATCCTAACTCAGAGCGAGATGGCTAATTCGTAACAACAGCGATACTATGTAAAAGCATTAAACTTTCACGATGAGCTTATTATGGAAGAAATAACTATACGAACCACTTTAATCCACTCAATGTTAAACCAGGTCGCAAGTAACCGGAGAGCAACGCGGTGACGCGCATCATAGCCTTTTCTACGCCGAGTATATTTCTTAACCTCTTGATGTTTATCTGACAAGCAAGCAGAAAGAAGCTCATAAAGAACGTTTATCTTCCTCTGATGACTAAGCAATGTTACTTCCTCAACAGATTTGTCATCTTCACCAACTTCAGGCTTGTGGGTTCCATCTATAATAATTACACCCGTTTCATGACTCTCTGTTTCACAAGTATTCGCTGAATCCTTCTTGTTCTTATCCACATCCTCATCTTTTGATTTTACCTCAGGAACCGCATATTTCTCACGGCATTCGTTTTCGTATTCCTGATGCTTCTCCATCTTAGCATCTATAGACAAAGAGCTTTGAATGCTATGAACCATAGCATCAGCAGCTTTAGCTAAGGCCATCTCTTGCTCCATCATCTCGACAGAAGCATCACTCGCTTCTTCTGAGAGTAACCTCGTGAACTGCAGTAGATCAAAAACAGAAAGTTTATGAACAATAGCTCATCAAAGCTATCGGATCCATAACACCAAAATTCAGACTCCAGAATAGCCATACCGCACCGATGTGGTGCTTAGCCGCAGAAGAATTAGCTGTTTCCTCGAGACCAAGCCAAGCAGAGGAATCAATATCAAGACACCTGTGGATAGAAACGAATTAATAACACAGGGAAAGCGAATAAATAACTACTCAAACATGATGATTCCAGTTTATTTCGATGACAACAATACCGGATTTTGGGAGATCACCTGAAAACGGGTCGAAGAAGACCCGACGTCTCGTGTACCCAGAGGCCTGGGTCATCGGAGACAGAATCTCCACTACTGCAATTGCTTTTTCGCTCCTCAGAACGACGATTTTCACAGTCTTTGTCGTCGTCTTCCGCCGCCGGGATCCCCAGCGGCTGAGTCTGGTTGATTTGCGCTTGGTTGAGCGCGATAGCGAACAATGCGCCGGCCGCATATCTCTGCGTCGGCGTCAAATTCGACGTAACATCCACCATCGAACGGGAAAAGAAAGATAAAAACAAACGTTTTCTTCACCGATCAGCCAAACAAACAAAAAAATGAAAGCGAAGAAATCGTTGGAAGTCAGATCACCGTCAAATTTCAAAATCCCGAGAAAGATGAATCCGTGACGTGACAATGAATGGTTTTGATTTTCCTTCCGGTCAAATAGCGGAGTTACATCTGTCTCCACTCTGTTGACTCATTACACAAACGACGTCGTCACAAGTCAAAAAGCCCAAATATTTACATCTCAATTCGACAAAAAAACTCCGTTGCCGGGCTCGAACCCGGGTCTCTCGGGTGAGAGCCGAGTATCCTAACCAGCTAGACTACAACGGATTTGTGTACAGAAACATTTAATAATGTATATAGTGAAAGATAATTTTGAACATAAGCTGCATTGACCACTAAGACACAGAATCTTCATCGCTTTTCTAATTGAGAATTGAGCTTCAATCTATATGCCGTGCGTGTTACTATTGCAGATGTTTCATAGAAACAACGTGGAAACATACATCACAGTTTACACAGATACAAGTTTGCAACATACATCTGGTGTTTTATTTATCTGCTGAACTGAACCACAAGCGTTATGACTGTGTGTGAGGTGCGACTCTACATGGAACTCCTAAGCACTCCGCGGCACTCGGAGAGCCACAAGTCAATGTGTTCTACTATATGTTGTCTCACTTTGTTCACCGCATCGGGTGAACTGCAATTCTTGGAATCACCTGAAAAATGAAAAGAAAAGGGACATCATGTATGTATTTTCAACTGTTTTTTCAGTATTTGTCTTTTGGGTTCAGGCATTGGAAAAAACGAGAGAAGAGGCCGGTAATATATACCTTCAATGACCATTGGAGATTGAGGGCATCCTCGAAGATCACTTCCATGGCCACAGTTGTGACAAGTCACAATGTAAGAAGGCACTGTGTCGTCAAGCATTAACTAACTTGTTAATGTTTTGAAGACAACATTTGTCTGAATGCTACTTTACGTCAATAGATTAAGCACGAATTATTGTTATGTGGTTTTGATCAAAGAAAGCGGAGACTTACGGTCAGGAGATGAGGTCTGCTTGGATGCATGACGCCATGGATCTTGTGACCCATTTGTGAAGATGATTTTGGTTGCTGCAAAATTGAGTACAAGAAGACTCAAAGAAACTGTTGGAATGTCCAAAAGAGTAAGAGGAGCATCGAGAAGTTTTCGGTGTTACATACCAGCAATTCTATCACCTCCATAGTACAGATTTGTTGCATCGACTTCAGGGTAAACACCTTTCCCAAACAGACTCTTGCATAGATCCAAATGATACCTATGAAAATTACCCAGATATGTAAGCGAGACGATAAATAGAAACGATAAACAAGAGTTAAGCTAGTGACTATGTGTACTCTGTATTGATTTGATGAGACCGGATGCTATCGTTTGCAGGTGCCACCTGGAAATACGCCACTTCAGTGCAAACTTGGAACCACCACAGCCGATCTGAACTCTCTGGGGTGACCGCAGTGTCTAGAAGATGATCCCGGCTATATGTTTTAGCGCTTAGACCAAAAACTCCCACGCAAAACTCTCTAACATATTTAGCATATGCTTCCTGCATTTACACACCCAAAATAATGTGTCAAAAACACACAAATTGGGGATCTGTGATCATATACTTATACACCAAGCTTAAGCAAAAGAGGGAGAAAAGGGGAAGTTACCACTAAATCACCACCGCTTTTCTTAGCTTCCACAAGTGGAACGCATAGTTTATCTGGGTTTCCGTATTGGATCTGCCAGATTATAAAGATAAATATTTAAAACTGGAAAGAAAATAAGAATCATATAAACATGAAATGAACACGTATGAATATCCTTACCGCCATAACTTCTGCATCAGCTATCAAGTATAAGAAATCAGCATCAACATTGAGCTGCAGATTTCAGACACTTAATCAGACTGGAGACAAGAATTTTTACTTCCACAATTGTTCGGATTCAAAGAAGAGAAAAGAGAAACAACAAAGCTAGACCTCGGTGGCATTGAAGAGAGCTTTCACAGCCTTGTTATTTACTTTAAGCGCTAGTTCCAAGAGTTTATTAGTCTCCTGTAGTGCAGCTTTACATTCCGGTCCAGCCGACTCACCTATCTGCTCAATAAGGCACAAAAATCTTGATTCCATAAGCAACTAAACTCTATATGAAAAGACACAACATGTCTTCACTTCAGTTTAATCTTGTAACGAAAGATTAACCTGTTGATCAAATTCAGGGAATTCGTAGACAGCACGAACAACTGCGGAACTAGCGAGGCTTCCACAGGTCAAATGAGGGAATTTAAGCCGGAACCAAGCACTCAAAGCTCCAGAATAAGACACTCCGAAGAAGAACCATGGATTATCAACATCGCCACTTCTATTCAACTTAACATTCAAAGAGTCCTGCATCCACACAAAAAATCACAAATACATGGTCATTGAATTATATAGACGCAGCTTTTAGAGCACAAAAACCGCAAGACTTGCCTGGTAATATTCACGGAAAGCAGCTAAATCGAAAAGGGCCTGTTTAGATGAAAGATATTTGAGATTCTCAGTGGCCAATGAGTTAAACGGTGAGCTCTTTCCGTAGTAACGATGCTCGAGTGAAACAATGCCCGCTTCAAACTTCTTTGCTAACACCTAAAGAACATGTTTATGAGGAAAGCAATGCAAATTTTAGAAACTGTCGATGTTATGAGCAAGATTATCATATGAATAGGTTTTATGAAAATTCTTTACACTTAAATAGTCATTGGGGATTCCGTTACAAGGGCCTTCGCCACAGATCCTCAGAAAGATAGGTCCGTCTGGAACTCGTAAATGGTCGAGATATTCATAGTATCGCTGTCTGAATTTGCGATGATCCTGAGGAGGAAAAAAAAACATTTCGGATTCCAGAATTTAAAGCGTAAACCCAGATTAGTACTATTTATGGACTTTCGCAGCGAAATCAGGATCATATTACAGAATCTAAAAAGTTTTCCCTTTGACTCGGATTTCCCAAATTCAATAACGCAAGAAAAAAAGAAAATTCAAATCGAACAAGAAACGAAATCGGGAAGATTGATTACGTATGGAGAGTAGTGGTCTAGGGTTTGATTGAACCAGAGCTCATCACTCGTCAAGTACTTTCCGCTTGCGGACAAGCCATGAGATATCCTACGAGGTTGCAGTAATCCATGAGAAAAGATCGAGTACGACAAAAGCACCGTGAAGGTCGTGAGTAAAGCAAACCCAATCTCCGACGACATTTCTCGCCGTGAAAATCGATCTCCGGAAGTTTAAAGCAAATGGACAAAAAAAGAAAAAAAAAAAACCAAGGACAACAACAAAATAAATTTGTTTTTTTTCGTTAAAGGACAAAATAATGATTTTCTCTGTATTTTATTTATTTAGCTTGCAAGGACAATATAATGATTAGAAAAATGTTTCCGGAATTTGTAACAAAAATTATTTTTCAATTCGCATGGATTATATTATATAGTGCGGACTACAAATGGATTTTAAATTATTTGAAGAAACAGATTTTATATTTTGTTTCGACTTTGCCGTCAAAAAGAAAAAAAAAGTTTCAGACTTCTTCTTCTTTAAAAACTTTAACTTTACTCATCTTTAGCTCTCAGTGACGGTTTTCAGTCTTTCTCTCTCTCCAAGAATCACACTCATGGCGACACTTCTCTCACCTTCATCTTCTTCAAGCTAGTTTTCATTTTGTTCAGTACAACGGATCTATGGCCATGGGGACATCCCTGTTCTTCCTTTTCCTGGTGTATTACGCGCCGTTATTCTCACGCGCCGATGATTCTCAGCCTGAGATTGACGCCCTCACGGCGTTTAAGCTTAACCTCTATGACCCTCTTGGTGCGCTAACTTCTTGGGATCCTTCCACTCCGGCGGCTCCATGTGACTGGCGCGGCGTCGGCTGTACTAACCACCGTGTCACCGAAATCCGCCTTCCTCGTCTCCAGCTCTCCGGACGAATCTCCGATCGTATTTTCGGCCTCCGCATGCTACGGAAGCTCAGCCTCCGATCAAACTCCTTCAACGGTACTATCCCTCCCTCACTCGCTTACTGCACGCGCCTACTCGCCGTCTTCCTCCAGTACAACTCACTCTCCGGGAAATTACCTCCGGCGATGGGGAATCTCACCTCGCTTGAGGTCTTTAATGTCGCCGGAAACCGTCTTTCCGGGGAGATCTCCGTCGGTTTACCATCGACCCTCAAGTTCCTTGACATTTCTTCGAACACCTTCTCTGGTCGGATACCGAGTGGACTTGCTAACTTGACTCAGCTCCAGCTCCTAAATCTCTCGTACAATCAGTTAACAGGCGAGATTCCGGCGAGCCTCGGAAATCTCCAGAGCCTCCAGTATCTCTGGATAGATTTCAACCTCTTGCAAGGGACATTACCGTCCGCGATCTCAAACTGCTCCTCCATCGTCCACTTGAGCGCGTCGGACAACGCAATCGGCGGCGTGATTCCCGCCGCGTTTGGCGCTCTTCCTAACCTCGAGGTTCTCTCGCTCTCCAACAACAATCTCTCCGGTACTGTGCCGTTTTCTCTCTTCTGCAACACTTCGCTTAGGATTGTTCAGTTAGGGTTCAATGCTTTCTCGGATATCGTACGGCCCGAGACGGTCAGCTGTCGTACCGATTTACAGGTCTTGGATCTCCGGGAAAATCGAATCTCCGGCCGTTTCCCGATGTGGTTGACGAGCATTTTGTCACTAACGAATCTTGATGTTTCTGGAAACTTTTTTTCCGGTGAGATTCCTCCGGAGATCGGTTACTTGAAGAGATTAGAAGGATTGAAATTGGCTAATAACTCTCTTACGGGTGAGATTCCTGTTGAGATTAAGCAATGTGGCTCGTTAGGGCTCCTCGATTTCGAAGGAAACCGATTAACAGGGCAGATTCCAGAGTTTTTAGGCAATATGAAGGCTTTAAAGGTCTTATCTTTAGGCAGAAACAGCTTCTCAGGCTTTGTTCCTTCATCTATGGTGAATCTGCAGCAGCTTGATCGGCTTAACTTAGGTAAGAACAACTTGAATGGGAGTTTTCCGGTGGAGTTGATGGCCTTGACGAATCTGTCTGAGCTAGATCTCAGCGGAAACCGATTTTCCGGGGAAGTTCCAGTGAGTATCAGCAACTTAAGTAACCTCAGTTTTCTGAATTTGAGTGGGAATGGATTCTCTGGTGAGATACCAGCTAGTGTAGGCAATCTGTTTAAGCTAACATCTATTGATTTAAGCAAGCAGAATATGTCTGGTGAGATTCCGGTTGAGCTCTCTGGTTTGCCCAATTTGCAAGTGATTGCATTGCAGGAAAACAACATCTCTGGGGTTGTACCTGAAGGGTTTAGTAGCTTGGTGAGTTTAAGGTATCTGAACCTTAGCTCTAACTCGTTCTCGGGTCAGATACCGCAGACTTTCGGGTTTCTTCGGTTGTTGGTTTCTCTGTCACTCTCAGATAATCATATCTCTGGGTCTATTCCACCTGAAATTGGAAACTGCTCTGCTCTTGAAGTTCTCGAGTTAAGATCGAACCGGCTAATGGGTCACATTCCAGCTGATCTCTCTCGTCTTTCGCGACTGAAGGTGCTTGACTTGGGTCGGAACAACTTGTCAAATGAAATCCCACCAGAAATCTCTCAGAGCTCGTCCCTCAACTCGGTGTCACTTGACCACAATCATCTTTCAGGAGTCATACCTGGATCTTTGTCTGTGTTATCAAATCTGACGAAGCTTGATCTCTCTGTTAATAACATAACCGGGGAGATTCCAGCTAGCCTCGCCCTTATGTCCAGTAACTTGGTATACTTCAACGTCTCAAGCAACAACCTTAAAGGAGAGATTCCAGCTTCTTTAGGCTCAAGAATCAACAACCCATCAGATTTTTCTGGTAACACAGAGCTCTGCGGGAAGCCATTAAACAGAAAATGCGAACGCAACACAGCGGAAGAGAAGAAGAAGAAAAGGAAAATGATTCTGATGATAGTAATGGCTGCAATAGGTGCTTTTCTTTTATCACTCTTCTGCTGCTTCTACGTTTACACTCTCTTGAAATGGAGAAAGAAGCTGAAACAACAGTCTACAACCGGAGAGAAGAAACGAAGTCCTGGTAGAACAAGCGCAGGAAGTAGAGTCCGTAGCAGCACGAGCCGGTCAAGCACAGAAAACGGAGAACCAAAGCTAGTGATGTTTAACAACAAGATCACTCTAGCTGAAACAATAGAAGCAACACGACAGTTTGATGAAGAAAACGTTCTTAGCAGAACCAGATACGGATTGCTATTCAAAGCCAATTACAACGATGGAATGGTTCTCTCCATCCGCCGGTTACCCAATGGCTCACTCCTAAACGAGAACTTATTCAAAAAAGAAGCTGAATTCCTCGGTAAAGTCAAGCACCGAAACATCACGGTCCTTAGAGGTTACTACGCCGGTCCACCAGATTTAAGGCTTTTGGTATATGACTACATGCCCAACGGAAACTTATCTACTCTGCTCCAAGAAGCTTCCCACCAAGATGGTCATGTCCTAAACTGGCCAATGCGACACCTCATAGCTCTTGGGATCGCTCGTGGACTCGGTTTCCTCCATCAATCCAACATGGTAAGAATTTTGTGGTTTGAATCACATTCTACACTATACATAACTTTCAGTTTTTGAAAATCTATTATCCCAATTAGGTTCATGGTGATATCAAGCCACAGAATGTACTATTCGACGCCGACTTCGAAGCCCATTTATCTGATTTCGGGCTCGACCGTCTCACAGTTCGATCCCCATCAAGAACAGCGGTCACATCAGCCACCTTTGGAACGCTAGGATACGTTTCCCCAGAAGCCGCATTGTCCGAAGAAATCACAAGAGAATCCGACATCTACAGCTTCGGCATTGTCCTACTGGAGATCCTAACCGGGAAAAGACCGGTAATGTTCACACAAGACGAGGATATAGTGAAATGGGTAAAGAAACAGCTTCAGAGAGGCCAAGTGACGGAGCTGCTGGAGCCGGGTCTACTCGAACTCGACCCGGAATCATCGGAATGGGAAGAGTTCTTATTAGGAATCAAAGTCGGACTTCTTTGTACTGCGACGGATCCTCTCGACCGACCAACAATGTCCGACGTTGTTTTCATGCTCGAAGGCTGTCGTGTTGGCCCTGACGTTCCTTCCTCTGCCGATCAACCCTCACCGGCCTAACCGTTTTTTTTTGTTTTTTTGGTCAATTCTGATTTAAATTTTTAGTCCCCAAAAAAAAAAAAGACAAGAAGTAATATTAAAAAATTCAACATAATTATTGGTCTCTTTAATGTCTTTATTTATTGGGGTTTACGAAGTCTTTGTTTGGACCCAGAACTGGAATTAAATTGTTGTTTTGGCTCGAGTGGCCCACTATAGATTTTCAAAATCGCTTCTTTCTGTTTAGTCAACGTAATTTACGCACCCGTATTTTATGTATGTGGGACCCGCTTTAGCGAAGTTATGTTTTCGCGCCAAAGAGTGTTTGATTCCGCTCTTAAAAAAAAAGTTGGGTGATTAAGCACAGAAATGGAGGGGAAAGAAAACATCATTCAACTAATAATTTGTTCATTTACCGAAAAACAAATCATTAAGGCAAGACTGAATTTTAAATTTTGGTTTAGTCAAGCTACACTCGTTTTGGGGGGTAAAGATTGAGAGGAGACAAGAGAGCAGGATGATTGGTGGGTGGGGCCCGTTCTTTGTCACGTGTCAATAGTTTGCTGATTCTGAATATGACCGTTGAGCCACTGATGTCGTCACGTGCCTAAAGTTTCGTACACCCTGCCAATATTTGACTATGCTCCGGTCACTTTTGCACGTGGAAAGGTCGAAGTTGATGTGGTGGATCTTTGTTTAAAATTACGAACCGAACAATGAAAGATTCAGGAATTTTAGAAAGTCTGCTAATTACAGAAACGACATTGGTTTAACTATTTTTCCTAGTTACAGAATTTTAAAATGCTCTCTTCATTTCAAAATTCGATTCTTCCTGGTTTAAATTGAATTCGTATATACAATATACCACCCAATTGTTTGAAGTAATATTTACCTGACAAGATTAGTATATATTGTCATAATGAATTCTTTTTCATCTTACTACGATTATAAAAACAAGAAATTGATTAAAGGTTTTGATGATTTGAAAGTATTCGACGAGGACTTGGATTAAAAAAAGCAACAGCTCCCCCTTGGATTTAAACCCCAATCAGTCACGAGGCCCTTATCGCGTTGATATAGGCCCAATGTTGGGTCGAATCTCAGGCCTCCATTCAGCAGGCCATCATATATTTGGTGATCCCAGATACCATTAACCATCACAATCACAAATCCCTGATTGTAGCATTGTAGATTCCATGAATTAAATATTTTTTATTTTTTAAAGAAAAAGGAAAACCATTAAATAATAGTCTAATAATATTAATAGTGTTTTGTGATGATTACGAAAATATCATGATTTTGCATTTCATTTGAAAGATGTAATATAAACTTTGAAAGACTATTCACCCACACGTTCATTTTCCAGCCAATAAATTCATGACCAACGAATATATATCCAATTAATCTACCGTATTATTATTATTATTAAATAATTATTTATCACGTATGTGGACTATTCGCAATCACCAGTACTTATATACATTTCCTTCTTTTCTTTTCTTTTCTTTTCTTTTCTTTTGTATACATTTCCTTGCTTTATGGAGTAGCTCTATCACGAGTAAATTTCAAGTCCATTGAACGAACGACTCTCGTATCATTTGGTGTATTTTTTGTTTTCCGCTTAATCATCCTAATATCAAATCCCATCTGGTTCTTATGACTTGCACATAACACCAAAGTGCTTGCTGTTGTCATATCCATCAATGATATTTTAGCTTTTACTATCTTCTCATATATTATTATTACTCACATTCATACTATTACAGCACATAAATGCATACTCTTTCTTATCCTATATAATGATCAATCATCGTCTCTTTTTCTTCACGGTTTCAAAATTTAGTCTATTATTGGGTCTTTCCAATCGTATAAGCATAGTACATTATCATGTAACTGGTGTCAGCCATGGTTGATCATCAGTGTCATAGTTGCATCAAACTATAAAATCGAAATAGCCACAGAATACCAATTTTATTGGAAAATCTATGTTCATAAGGTGCGATTTAATTAAGGAGAAAATCATAAGAGTTTTTAAATAAACCAAATAGTTGTTAACCGAACCCTAATGCGTTTCTTTATTAATTGAACCAACAAGGCAACACTTGAGATTTGAACAAGTTATGAAAATAAAAATGAGAAATGTTCAAAGAAGCTTGTGGATTACACATCCAGTATAAGCATAATGAGAGTACTATATCACTACAAGAAAACAAGGATAACTCCGACGGACTTAATTTTGTCAGAAATTTCCGACGGATTTCCGACGATATTTGTAATTTTGGTTTTTTTTTTTTAATTGTCCGTCGGAAAGCCATCGGANAAAAATTTGACGATATTTGTAATTTTGTTTTTTTTTTACGGATATTAATTTCCGACGAGCTAGAACCGACGGACAAAATTCCATCGGAAACAACTTTTTTCGACGGATTTTTGACGGATTTTGCCGTCAAAAATTGATTGTTTTCTTGTAGTGTGTCCGAGACAAAGACAATTATTTGTGGAGTTGTAAGAGTTTGCGCCCACATGATTATTATTCTTTTTTTTTCAAGACTGAAGACGAGTTGAAATTTCATCTCTATTTTCAAGATTGAAATTTATACTCGGAGGAGTCTGTTGTCCTCGACATGATGTCCACGACATTACGAATGGACCGAGTACATTCGGTCACCAATTCATGCGGGCCGAGTTATGGGCCCACGTCAACAATTACCCTAGCCTGAGTCGCTGGCCGCCTAAAGTGATATACTTGGTTTTACCGTTTTCTAACACATGTTTTGGTGTTTCTTTTGAGTATTTTATCGAGTCAAAGTTCATTTTTAGAGTCTTTTAGTCATTTATTTAGGTATCTCAGGTAAAAAGGCGTTTAAGGAAGAAATTGGAGTTACGTGGGCAAAAACGCATGGAATCGTTGATATGCTTGGTTTTTACCGTTTTCTATCGTATGTTTTAGTGTTTCTTTTAATTGTTTTATCGAGTCAAAGTCCGTTTTAGAGTCTTTTAGTACTTTATTTAGATATATCATGTAAAAAGGCGTCTAAGGAGGAAATTGGAGTTACGGTAGCAAAAACGCACGAAACCGTGAAGAAAGGAGCAGAATCGATCGATGCAGTGCATCGACCGATGCAACTCCACCAGAAACTTTCCAATCGACCGATGCACTCCTTGCATCGGTCGATGCAGCACATCCAAGAGATCCAGCATCGATCGATGCAAGGAGTGCATCGATCCATGCAACAAACCAGGAGATCAACAATCAATCGATGCACTGGACCAGAGAAACAGCCATCGACCGATGCAAGGAGGTACATCGGTCGATGCAGGCCGACGAGAAGAAAAAAGGAAATTTCTGATTTTCCTATTTTGCTCTGGAAACTCCCTATTTTGACCTAATTCGACCTAGACCTATATATACTCTATTTTTAGCCTCTTTGACGGCACCGCTTGACACCACAACTTTTACAGACACTTTTATTTGCTTTGTTCTGTTGAGACATTTGGAGATCATTGTAAGTTTTGGAGAAGAACCTTTGTATCCATTGAGAAGATTTCTAAACCCTTTCTCTATTAATTTATACTATGTTTTCTTCATCTCTTTGCTTGTTCTCTGTTTCCATGTCTGAGTAGTTTATTAGTTAGGTTTAGGGTTTCGAGGGGATCCATGAATCATTGTATTAGACACATATAGGGATTTATCTTTTGAGGTTTTCGCTTATTGTTGTGTTTAATGCTTAGGCTTGAGCTGACCGCTAGGTCTATGAACTAGGGCTTAATCTAAGAGCGCGGAAGTGTATTAGGTTGCTAGAAAGAACATAAGCGAGCGAATTGTCCTATGAGCGCGAAAGTGTATTAGAATGATTCGTGAACATATTGAACATGATCATTAAGGCTGATCTAGAATTCTATGAGCACGGAAGTGGATTAGGATGCTAGGTTTAGTAACCATGAGCACGGAAGTTGATTGGTTAATATTTATGTTTGAGTTCGAAACGTGTGCTTAATTACTCCCTGAATAGTTGTCTGATTCGTGATCTCTGGATTCCTGAGAATAATCCCTTGACCTAACGTTTTTCCCTTATTGAATTTACATCATTTTAATTGCTTTCGTTACTTTTCCAAAACCAACCATATTCTTGTCTTAGCTTAAATTCATAATTGTGAGAATTGTAGTGTACCTTTGGTCTCTATGGATTCGATCCTAAAGTACTGCATTGACAACCGTTATGATTGCAGTAGTGTGAACTTTAGTATTAATTGAATGAGTGAAAACGCTTAAATCAATTTGGCGCCGTTGCCGGGGACCAATAGCGTTACCTTCAATTCTGAATTTGAAATTTAGTCTAAGATTTACTAACGTATTCTATCTTATTTTCTTGTGTGTTTAAGGTGACTAACCGAAAAGCTGAGTAGAGTTACTAGAAGCAAGGGCTCCGAAAACCTTTGCGAGCTCAGCAACGAAGAGCTAGCAAGGTTAGAACGAACGAACATAAAAGCAAAGTCAAATCCCGTCATCATGGACGATCCAAACAACAACCAACAAAATGCTACAGCTGCTGAACTTCAGAGGCTACAACAACAAGTGCAGCAGTTACAATAGCAGCAACAGTTGCAACATCAACAACAGCCTGCTATCGGGGCCTTGGACACACCTCATGCCTTTTACCAGATCAGAGCTGCCATCCGTCCACCAGCTATTACGAGGCAAGATTATGAGATCAAACCTCAGATGATTGCGTTGGTGAAACATCACACGTTTCATGGCCTACATGCAGAGCACCCAATGGATCATATTGAGAATTTCGAAGAGATCTGCAGCACCACCAAATCGAATGGGGTACCTGCTGACTATCTCAAGTGCAAGCTCTTCCCTTTCTCTTTGGCGGACAAGGCACTGAGATGGCTAAAGTCACTTCCAGCTGGATCGTTGACTACTTGGGATGAGTGCAGAGCTAATTTCTTAGACCACTTCTACACCAAGTATAAGATAGCTTTACTGCGGAACAAAATCACTACTTTCCAGCAGCACGCTGGAGAGTCTTTTTGCGAAGCTTGGGAGAGGTTTCGAGAGTACCGCAGAGAGTGCCCTCATCATGGGTACTCAGATGAGCATATCCTAAGCATCTTCTACGATGGAGTCGACTGGGACTACAAAAACGCCCTTAATGCTGCGAGCAATGGAGACTTCATGACCAAAACTAAGGAAGGAGCGTACCAGTTGATAGAGAACTTGGCTGCAAGTTCTGGAAATCGCTGCCCTGAGTACGACAGGTCTAAACGTGTTAATAGTGTGGAGTCGCAGAAGATTGATGAGCTGACTGCGAAAGTAAACTTGCTGCTTAAGGGAAATCAGAGAGGTGTGCAGTCTTGCGAGGAGACATGAGATGCAGATTTTTGTCGAGGATTAGCTAAAGATGAGAGTGATGAGCTGCAGGAGGTTGATATATCATGGTTTTTACCCCTTTTAAGCCATGATAAAGGTCCATTTTATAGAGTCTTTCTACTATTTTGTAGTGTTTTAGAGTCTTTTACAGGTTTTAGCACGTTTGGAGCATAATTGGAGATATTGGAGCTTTTTGGAGCATTTTGGAGCAAAACAGAAGCTTGTGTAGCTGAGTACCCGATT
>PKMM01027636.1:280655-411897 GCA_002933915.1 Eutrema heterophyllum | reverse complement strand
CCTACGTGGACATCTCTTCTTCTTTTTCTTTTTTTTTCTTTTTTTGAACCTTAGGACATTTCTTCTTCCCTCATACTTTTTTTGTTCTCTATCTATTTATTTACCATTTACAAAGTACCATGTAATTATTTTAACCGTAGCCGCCGACACAAAAAGAAGAAAAATAAAATAAAAAATAGTCTCACCTCAATCTCATAGTTTTTTTTGTAAAAAGAACATTAAAAAAAAAAAAAAATCTCACCGTAACAAATTTGATATTTGTTTAAGTGGCTCCGTCGGCACCAAATCGCCAATAGACCTGAAGTAGAAATAATTAGTTCATCTAATTTTCATCTTCAGGGAATCTTCTAAGAATGTATATTTTTCGTATCTACGTACAAACTTTATTTCGAGATTACTCGGATTGAAGTAGAATAATTAGTTCAGCTGTATATCTGTGTTATGTGTTCCATACCAAATCTTGGAGGCGTGTATTCAATCTAATATTTATGAGGATTTGGAAAGATTTGAGTTTTAGTGAGTTTTTAGATGATTTGAGTGAAATAGGTAAATTTTAATGATTTGTTTTTATATTCTATAAAATCTCACATAAAATCATGAGATTTGAATTTTTATTTTTTTAATTAAGAAACTCCACCAAAACATCTTCAAATCACTAAAAGTCCCATAAAATCCACTATTTAAAATATTTCCAATAACAGTAAATTTGAAAGTTCATTTATAAATCACTAGTTCAATAATATGAGATTTTAAAAGATTTTTTAAAATATTATTACTCTAAATGATACGGTTAGAGTAACAGTAATCATAATATCTAGAATATTATGCGGAAAACAATTAAATATAAAAGTTACTCTCTCCGTTTCATATTAGTTATCGTTCTAGGTTGTTTTACGTAGATTAAGAAAACAATACAATTTTCGGTTTAACCCCTCATTAATGTATTATATACTATGATCACACTAATTAATAAGTTAAAGGAGTAGGGATAAAAGTGAAAATATTATCAAATATTTGCATTGAAAATCTAAAACGACAAGTAATATAAAACAAAATTTAAATTTTAAAACAACAAGTAATATGAAACGGAGGAAGTATAAATTACAAAAATTACTTTTTTGATTGAATAAAGACATATACTCTTCCTAATGTAACAGCCCAACAGAATGACAGGATTATTCCTCACCTTTAAAAGCGGTTTCAGAGCATGCGTTATATAAGATTTAAGAATTTATTTATTTATTTTCCAAAAGCATGCGTCTACCTTAAAAAGAAAAAACTTATGTGCAGAGAAATCAAACAAAACAATTCTTCAATCCGAATATGAACATGCAATTGACACTTGCATGAAGCTCGATTGAGAGACACATTTGTCAACGTTAGAGTTCGTTTAGAATAAGAACAAAGATCATAAGGAAACCTAAAGCCACTTACTAATTTCTGGGAAACTAAATGGTAAATCAAATCATAAGATCACCATCCTGTAACTTTAAATCACAATCAGCTCATCTATAACTCTTGTTGGGCCACGTATTTTAACCCTTAATAAAATCATGTCTAATAATTATTATATTTTCGGTTTAATATAAATAAGAAAAAATATTGTCAGCTACACTACGTATTCCAACTTTAAAAATGTATATGTAACTACAATAAGTATTGTAATTATATGGTGACATGCACCACCTAACATAAGTTAGGTTGTCAATACCATAACTATCAAATTACAAATTTTTAGGGTTAATTTATGACAGAATCTGTCTAAATCCGACTAAACCGGAATTAACTCGGCTTACATCCAATTTGATTTCAACCTGATCCGATACATATTGATTTGTAATCCGGCCCAAAAATTAAGAATATGTTGAAATTAGGTTGGGTATTAACCAAATTAATCCTAATTTAGTCATATTTGGACAGATTCATTAATTAACGGTAAGAATTTGTAATTTGATGATTATAATGTTGGCAACATATATTAACTGGTGCATGTGGTGACATGGTGTAATTATATATACATTTTTTAAGTTGAGATGTGTAGTCATATGACGGTTAATACTTTGTGTAATTCACAATTTTTTATAACACTATTATTCCTTCTTGAAATATACTATATTATAAAATTTACATTGAAATATAGTAAAACAATATTACAAAAATGAACGGCATTTATAATGCAACGGATTTAGTAATTAACATCGCTCAAAACGACAAGAGTTTTTTTTTTTTTTTTTTGAACATTCAAAACGACAAGAGTTGTTAGCACTAGCAAAGTATTTAACCATAGTTATCGAGATTTTCGTGATGTTCATGTGTCTATATATAATGATTTTATCTATATCTTTTGAAGAATTTATGTGATTTTATTTCATATATAAAATGTATGAAACTTTTTTTTGTCGTCTTAATTAATTTAGAAAATCAGTATTTTCCTCTTCTGTTTATTCATGAAGTCCTATTTATTGATCATTTATCAACTTTCTAAAATCAATAAAGCAAGATGTTTTATAAAAAAATAATTAATTAATATGATGGAGAAGTACAATCAAGAGTCAACGTCGAAACAACGGCAGTAAGTTGGTTACAAAAAAAAAAAAAAAAAAAAANAAGTGCAATTTTCAAGCCCAACAAGTTATGTCCAAACACGTTTAATGAAGTTCATATAATGGCATAGGTCCAAAAGCATGCAGGACCAGATTGTTTCACTTTGTTATATATTTTCTGTATTTTTTTTTGGTGGCATGTCATTTACAACCTCTTTTCTTATTCATGTTTATAGTCTTATCCATGTATATGTATATGGGAGATATTGTACCAAACCTTAAATTGTTACATATAAGCTATTCTAAATATAAATTTTAATTCATAATATATTTTTTTTGATTAAGTTGCACTTGACCGAAACCCATACATATCTCTAAATCGGATACTAGAACAAATAATATATGATCCTCTATCAAGTGCCATTTGATCCTTTGATCACTAGAATTCAACATAATTCTTTTGTTAGGAGAAGTAGATTTGGCCGTTGTGTGTATTAAGAATTATGTTGAGTCCGATTCCACACTCAATGTAGCTTAAGGTTCATTTCAACTGTGTGTAACCACTGCATATAAACTACTTGCTAACTGTGTGCAAATATTGTCAAGTGATCTACTCACTCTAAGAATTAATCGGACGTTTTGATGACATCTACATATTCGATGCTAAATCTATAAAAAAAAATTGTCAAGTTTTAATTTAGAATATAAAATTACACTCATGCAGTGTTTTTGTTTTCTCGAATCTAGAATAATCGAACCAAAAATAACGAACCTTCGGTCTCTCAAATATTTGTAAGATATGTTGACTGCTTCTATTGATATCATAAGAAGTCTTTTATATATATATATATATATATATATTTATTTGTGTTTGTTGATAGAGCTATATATTGAAAATTACTTTAAGAAAAATGTCCATATACAGAATTTACTATGGGTTAGAAAAAACTTCAGCTGTAAGGACAGGTGCATATTGGTGTATAATATAACCAAATTTTCGGACTACCATATTTTATTACTTATTTTATCCTGGAATACAAACACAAGACGCTCTCAAAATATTATCAAATCATTTTGGTACCAAAATAAGATTATGACTTTATTTTTTTGTTTCGTCGTCTGATATGTATATATATTGCTAGTAGCTTTATTTATCTTCTACGTAAAGATAGTAGCTCAATAGCCAACCAATGACCGCCACGTGGTAGTTGCTGTTCGATTTCACTCCCTTCTCGTTGGTTCTTGTCGATAAATCATTGGCGAAGAGAAGGCCCGTCACTGGGGTTCCCTATAAATTACGAGTATATCCTTCTCAAAAGCTGATGTAATGAGGGTACATTGGTAAATCGTGAAGTTCATAAGCATGTGAAGCGGGCGGTTTGTTTAATCTCTCCCACGTGGCAAATGGACATTCTCTGTTGTGCCAGCGTGGCATGTCCCAGAATGTCAGAATGTTTGCAACATTAAAACCCGTGATCTCATTGGTCTGACGGCTAAATACATTTTTTTTGGTTTTGTTATTTTATTACAGAGCAGTCACAACTCGCAAGTTTGAAAAGAAAAAGAACTGCTCCATATATATGCAAAAAAAATACAAATGATACATTATTGATAAATGGACAAAGTTAATTAGGTCACAAACTGAAAGAATGTCAGAATTAGTTGAAAGTTTCAGATAGATGCAATGTATATTAACCCCTAAAAATGCATTTTTTGTTTTTGTTTTCTCATGACATTAATTTAGATCAAAATATATTTATAATGATCAAAAAAATTGCAAACAGTAAATTGAATTCTGATTTCGACCAATAAAATGTTGAACGCTGGAATATATACCATCATTTGATTAAAAGAACTCGATCGTTACTTAATTGTTTGTGTATGTGTTAACTTATATTTAGTGTTTAAAATCCCAAGGACATGCAAAAATCTTGCAAATGTAGATAGTTTTTTAATTTTCTTGAAAAAAAAATGTATGTAAATATCTAATAATGCATCAATCAGAAAAATCAGAAGTAATAATTTTGATATCTTTAGGTCCGTATTACTCCTAAGGCATATACATATCTATATAATTAAAGAAAAAAAAAACGAAGAAGAATGTGAAAAGAAGCGGGAGGAGGGTGACGTACACAAATGGGGACATGGAGAATGCCACGCGCAATCGAGCGGTCCACACTCTCTACACCTTTTATATTTCACCGAATCATCAATCTCTTTCTCTCTCTCACACTCTCTCTCTCTTCATATTCCCCGAAACTTATAACCAAAACTCTCTCTCGATGATCATCATCTTCTACACATCCATATCTCTCTGATCTTCTTCTTCCTTCTCGATCTTCCTCGTTTTCTTTTGCTTACAAGCGAGTAAATAACATTTGATACACATATATCTTACACAGATCGAAGAAAAGGTAAAGCTGATTTAACAAGGGTTTTAAGATCTAAAGAGTCCATTTGCAACACATATGCGTGTGTGTTTATGTTGTTTTATTCACTAAAACATTCATCTCTTTTCACCCTTTTTCTATACTTTCTTTAGTTCTTTAGCTTGTCGTGTTAACCGATCTGTATGCGTGAGCGGTCGATCTTGATTACTGAAAACTATTTTGTATATTCATCATTATAAAATCTCATATATTTTCATTTTTCATATCTTAATAAAGTCTTGTTAACTTGTATGTACCTAATACCGCCGTATTATAAAATATTTGAATAATTAATATTTGAGTATGATTTGTACATATGTACGTATATGTATATTATCTAATAGTAGTATAGTGCAGTGATACAGTTCTGTGTACTTAAAGCTTTCCGAAATGAAGATGAAACAGACACAGGCTTTGAAACCTTTCCAACAGTTATTTTGTTTTTGTTTTGTTATAGATGTGGAAAAAGCTGTTTTTGTTTGTATTCCATAAGGCTGAATATATTATATATATATATATATATATAATTGAGCTAGGATGGGTTGTTTTAGTTTAATATTAGATCAATATATTTATCATATATAAAATAATTTTCAAGAAAGAACAAAAATCCCGTATCTCGATATATGATCATTGCCACCATTAATTCACAAACCACGTTACAACAGGAAAAAATCATTAGTACAAAACTCTACATTTCCGTTCTCTTTGAACCTCACAGAAGCTCTCACATGCATGATCTCTTTCATTTTTACAACTTTAAAACCTAACTTTCGTGTTCTTGTTCCATCTTCTGATCACTTTTTAAGATAAAGAAAAATAATTACTATGTACCTTTATGAGTACATGTAACTTTTTATATATGGAAAATGGTATAATTAAGTGGAAACAATGGTATAATTATGTGGAAACTAACCATTAAATGAGCGGATGATTATACTTTTTTAATTCCTTGATACTTCCATTCTTACCTTTTTCTAATTCTCTGTGATATATAACCCCAACTCTTTGTGATGTGATAACAGCATATGCATACATATTTGCTTGTATATATGACATTATAGTGATGATCATTTTGGTGTTATGCAGAAATAATGGAATCAGTGGATCAGTCATGTAGTGTTCCTCCGGGATTCAGGTTCCATCCAACAGACGAAGAGCTCGTTGGTTACTATTTGAGGAAGAAAGTTGCATCGCAAAAGATCGATCTTGATGTCATTAGAGATATTGATCTCTACAGAATCGAACCATGGGATCTACAAGGTTCAGCAATATACATACTTAATTTAGGATTTGCTTTCTTAATATGGCAATGTGAATGCCTAGATCTGATGAACGTTTGATTTTATGTATGATATATAGAGAGATGCCGAATCGGATACGAGGAACGAAATGAATGGTATTTCTTCAGCCACAAAGATAAGAAATATCCAACAGGAACAAGGACAAACAGAGCGACTATGGCCGGGTTTTGGAAGGCCACGGGTCGAGACAAGGCTGTTTACGACAAGTCAAAACTGATCGGTATGAGAAAAACACTAGTATTCTACAAAGGAAGAGCCCCTAATGGCCAAAAAACTGAATGGATCATGCATGAATACCGGCTAGAGTCAGATGAGAATGCACCTCCTCAGGTATTCTATATTTTACTTGATGATATTTTCCAAATAGATAGGATAATTGTGTTTATACAACATATTCAATTAAAAAAAATTCCATTTTTTTATGGGAAATTACATGGAGCTTGTTTGGTTTTTCATGGGGCCTAGAGACTTTTTNGGGGGGGGGGGGGGGGGGGGGGGTCTCGTAAGCTCTTTTATGAGACACATTTAAACCTTTTAGGTGAAAGCCGAGCATCTTTAGGACTTATGTAAAATGTTACACCTTTAATCACAAAACAAAAAGTAAAAAGTCTGTCCTATAACTTCAGTTCCATATATGTAGATCAAAGTTCATTCCTATTTATCTCTCTTTATATGAGTCATCTTTAAATTAAGACTTATTCGAATAACATTTATTTATATTTAAGCGTTTACAGTCTTAAAAGTCTTAAGTCGTCAAATAAAGACATGACATAAAAACGAGTTACACGTATTCTTTCAAATCCCTTATCTAACTTTTAAATAAGCAAATTTTGTAAATACTAAATACTGTTATTAACAACAATTATAAAAATTGTAAATAGTATTGAAGGATGTGTGTGTGTGTTATATCTTGTAATATCTCAAAAACGAAAAAGTTTAATAGTAAAATATATAGCTTGCAAATGAGTATGTACCTATGCTTATTGGTGGCTTTCTTTCTTGTGGTCTCAGACTTTTAAGGCATGCTTTTATTGTGTCTCACTACATATATAAAGCAAAATTATTTCTTCTTTTTGTTTGATATTGGCCTAAAGGTTAGGCTTATTTACACCAAATGTAATAAACCGTTCGTTATTTGTGTGACTATTGTAGGAAGAAGGGTGGGTTGTTTGTAGAGCTTTCAAGAAAAGACCAACGACCGGGCAAGCCAAGAACACGGAAACTTGGAGCTCAAGTTACTTTTACGACGAATTACCAAGTGGAGTAGGCTTGGCTATGGAGCCTCTCAGTTACGTATCTAAACAGAAGCAAAACATTTTTGCACAAGATTTAATGTTCAAGCAAGAACTAGAAGGATCGGATATCGGTTTAAACTTCATCCACTGCGATCAATTCATTCAACTTCCGCAACTCGAAAGCCCTTCACTCCCTCTTACAAAGAGGCCAGTGAGCTCAACGTCAATAACATCATCAGAGAAGAATCATAATAAGTACAAAAGACCATTAATAGAAGAGGATGAGAGCTTCAACGCGCTAATGAGTAGCAAAAATAATGATAAGAAGAAGAAAACATCAGTGATGACGACAGATTGGAGAGCACTCGATAAATTTGTTGCTTCTCAGCTTATGAGCCAAGAAGATGGAGTTTCAGGTTTTGGAGGTCATCAAGAAGACGATAATAAAAAAATTGGTCATTGCAATAACGAAGACAGCTATAACAACGGAATAGAGATGGCTTCATCGACGTTGTTGAGTGACAGAGAAGAAGAGAACAGATTCATCAGTGGATTATTGTGTACGAACTTGGACTATGACTTATATAGAGATTTGCATGTTTGATAAATGAGAACACTATATAGTATGGCCCGCAACGTCTGCTATATAGGTAGAATAAATAGATATAATATAAAAAAAATATAAAGATTTGTAAAAGTTTTTCTTTTTCTTTTTCTTATATATCGATAATATAGGATACTTCGTCGTGAAAAGAATTGATGTATGGATGTGAATGAGTGAAGATAAATGCTATTTATTTTTTTGTTTGATGTAGCTAATTAGGGTTTAGGTTTTTTTGGTTTATATGAAGATTAGTGTTTTAAATTTTAGTTTTTATTCCATTCAGATAAATGCTTTGTTAATTTGACGGTGTAAACCTCGTTTCTGTGTCTGACAGAGTATTTGCCTCTCTTTTTTTGTTTTTTTGTAACATCACAGAGTATTTGCTTCTTCGTCCTTTTCTCTTCACTATTATCAGAGTATGGGTTAGTTTGTTTTCTGATAGTGTCCTTTTCTTAGCTTCTGATCTGGTTTGCTCGCGATTTTGTATCCGTTTCATTATTAAATGAGAACTTTAACTAGAAAAGTTATTATAGATCTTTTTAATACGTACATGGAGTATTAGGACTGTCTATTTGTTTGCACAATATCAAATCATAAAGATTATACTCTTTCTTCGGTGACTATATTTTTTTTAATGTTTGTAAAAAAAAAAAAAGTTATTAGAAATCAAATGTCATAGACTAATGTATTTCCACAGTATAAATAATCAATTAACCATAGGAGTAAAAAAAATATAAACAAGAGTTGGCCCAAAGTGGGCCCATGAGTTGTCGAGCGTGCGGTGTACAAGATGGGAGTCCGTTGGGCATGCTTTGTCGTCGTTTCAAGAGCCCCTTACCCGTTTCTTCCTTCTTCTTTTTTTTGTTTTCTTCCAATTTTCCCATGGAAATTTCCTTTTTATTCATATTAAATTAAATTTTCCTTATCCTAAATCATTTTTTTTTTCCAGAATAATTGTAAACGTTATTTTTTTGGTATAATATACGTGGAAACATTTTTGTCCAATAGCTGACTTGAAAATAAAGAGTTTATATATACCAAAAGTCTACGATTTACACATTGCCAAAATGTTACATATGATTGTACCGAGTTTTAGAAGCTTCCATGCACAAGATATAGTTACTCCAAATTAGTTCGTATGCCATAGTTATATGTGTTACGTTCCGTTCTACGTGACTTACGATATGGGGCAGTTAGTTAAAATATGTTTGTTCGTTTTTTGCTTAATATTAAAAAAATTAAACAATATTGATTTAGTAAACAACAAAAGATACACATACATCAATTAGTTGATGTGAAAAACAAAGTCTAAGAAAATCGCACAAGACTGATCATGTTAAATTGCAAGTACGCGCATTCATTGGAATCGACATTCATACATTTGGTGTACTATTGTTTTATTAATTTATAAATTATTTAAAACTAATATCTTGCTATTATAAAATTTAAAATATTTTTATTTTACGAATTTGAACTCGGATTGTAACATAACGACGTCACTACTACAAACTGTTTGACTATATGTGTTTATTCAACATATTTTTATTTTTAAACAAGAAAAATGGAATTAATCGTGTGGATATAACATGTCTAGACATACTAATATCTTGGAGGGATATTGGAGATATTAAAATACGCTAAACAAAACCGAATTATTATTACTATTATATATATATAGTTATAGATTCTTGTATATACTGTATATATAATATATAAATACATCAGTTGTATTCCCAAAAAAGCTCTGTTCTTTTCTTCAAAAATTATTGCTTTTAACACAACAACTTTCTTATCTAACGAATCTTAATAATTTGTCGGTTTCGGATTAGCTTTTTTTTATGGTGACATTTTTCTGCAAACTTAAATAATGAATATAGTATCTTGATGTAAAATAAATATTTAGTTATGACCAAAATATTTCTACTTTTTATAATTTTGTAATTCTTAAAATTAATAAAATCTGTAAGACAAACGTATAAATTCAAAGATATTTACGTAAATTTAAATGTGAAGAATTAATAGTTTTATTAAAATAGTTTTTTGACTTACTACTGTATAAACGATAATATTTTAACAATCAAAACAAATTATGTTATTTTTTAGATACTTTAAAAAACTGTTTATTAAAACCGTTAATTCTTCACATCTAACTTTACGTAATTATCTTTGAATTTATACGTTTTGTCTTACAGTTTTTATTTTAAAAATTATAAAGGGAAAAAAACCACAATACTTTTCAATCCATATTAGTGGGGAATTGATTAGAATTATGACAGAACAACTTATTGTTGTACGGTCAAAAGGATGAGAGATCTATTTCCCGTTATTACCATTGAAGGCGCTCCACGTAAGTAAAAAAGTAGTCGGTAACTAAGTATGATTAGGAACAATTACGCACTTTTAATCAAACTAATGATTAATTTCCTCCTTTTTGTCACTCCCCAAAGAGTATATTTCATTGAATTATTCGTTTCCCTCAAATTTACTGTTTTACTTTTAATTACACCTTTAGTTGTGTTACACACATTCACGTTTCTATAAATTTATCAAAACTAAGATTTGTGAATTTACAATTTTACAGTAACAATATTAAGGTCATTAGTTTCTACAAAAAAGTCTTAATTTGATAGCACTATAATTTGCCTGATATTAGATATAATCACAACATTTTTTTTTCAACAAAAATGACATTAATTGTTTTTAGAGAATTTCTCAAACTACCATTTTCTGTTTTATTTTCTAAAATTACCGTCAAAATTATAAAATTATAAGCTATCAGAATATGAGTTTTAACAGTTCCTTAAAGTTTATGAATGTTTTTTTTTGAACGTTTAGGAACCAATCATAAACGTTTATGATTTTTTTTTTTGAACGTTTAGGAACCAATTGTAAAATACAAGTTTGTGGTATACACCGAGAAAGGTATATATAAGCTTATGGTTATGTTTTTTAATTGTTTTTAAGGAATACTATTAATCGAATCAAATTAAATTTTATAACAACTGTAACTAAACTTTATTACAACAGTAGATCGTACAACTTTTGTTTGATTGTGGTTTTGGATTTGACAAATATTACGAATTTTTTTTTTTTTAATAATATTACGAAAATCTTATATACCAGTATATGTAGTTTAGGTTGAAGCAAGATATGTTTGTATGTGTGTTATATGGTTTATATATACCTAAACATGGGACTATATTAGGATATGGGTTAGACACACTGACAACTCTCTCTTTTGGGCAAAATAATAAGAAAAGTATCTCAGAATCGACCAATGCGTATCCTCCAAAATATAAATAAAAAGCTTCTCTTTTTCTCTCACGAGACTGTAATGTGAACTTGACCAGAAAAGGGAATCGCTGTTTTGCACACGTTGTCGTCTTTCTATCAATTTTTAGACCAAAAATTAAAATATAAAAATAAAAGTTTGGGTGTGTGTGTGTGTGTGTGTGGCCAAGAGGAGAGTAAAAAACAATGATGCCAAATGTAATGATGGAGTTTCTCTACAGTGGGAAGATTTGATCGAAATCTAAGTATAGATAGTCATTTCAACGTGAGATTACTCAAAAACTTGGTTATATTTGACATGTGAGTGAATAAATCATGTGTGTTTTAGTTATTATTATGGGTACTTCGGTCAAATGGTCAATTGAATCCAGAATGTCAAGTCATTGCGTAGTTTCTGAGACTAGTGGGTCAAAAGATCCTCAATTTTTTATATCTTTTTTTTGGTGATTTGAAATCAATTATTTTTTTTTGTTGTGTTGTTGTCAACGAAATCAAGATTTCTAAAGAAGGGTCTTTGTTTGAAGAACCAATTAAACTTTCTATTTTTTGGATAAACCAGTATACGAATCTATGCTTACTTTGCCGAAAGCATGAACCCAAAGCGAACTGAAAACTAGGGAATCAAGAATCAAGAGAGTGGTAGCTCTTTTAACAAAGAAGTAGGAGTTTATGATTATGAAAGCAACACTTTATATTTTTTTTCCCGTTATTCTTCGATTTTGGCTGTAGATACTCACTCGTAATAACAAATACGATATTCGATTATATATCTTGTAGTTCACCGATGCTGTACATTAAAAAAAAAAAAAAATCCTCCTGACATCCAAATCTGAAAACAGTATACAATCTATCGGTCTGTTGATTCGGACTGGTGTGTTTAGGCTAAAAGGTTGTTTTGAAGTCAAACATGAAGAAAAAGGTTTACTAACACTAAAAGGATGCAAAAACCAAATCTCTTATGAAATAAGCTGAGTGTTAAAACTACGTCGCATTAGCTGCTGCTACTGCATGGATTGTTGACTGTATTTACCACATTTATGTTCTATGAGCAAACTGTTGATTGTATTTACCACGCGACAAAAAGAAAAGTAATTACCAGAATTTAAAGTTAGATCTCTCAAGTAAGACTGTCGACCAATTTCAAATGTTTTCGATAAAAATTTGATTGCATTTAACACAAACTGTTGCAAGCATCATAAATTTACAAAAAGCCCACACATAGATAAGTAAATGAAGAGTCCAACAACTTACACCGAGGAAGTAGACAAGATTTAAAGGCCTAAATAGCCCATAGTCGATGGAAACAGAAACGATGGAGGAATCAAGGCAGAGTAGGGGAAACTCACTAAGTTGATCAACCGATGATGAAGCAGGTTAGAACTTAGAGGCTGTTTCCGGGTGGGAGGAGATCAAGTCACAATTTTCACAATATAAAATTCCATACACCAAAACAGAAATTAGTCACTTAATGATGACCAAAAATACAACTTAATTTAGTAAAAAAATCTACCAAACCCATAAACCAAAAAGAATACAACACCTACCCACAGATACCTCAAAACAATGGACAAAAACCGAGCAGCAAAGCTCACTATACTCTCTCCAACCGACAAATCTCTTCTTGAAGAAGTTCCATTACGGTTCCCTTGAATAACGACATGGTTTGGTTCCTCGTACACCAAACTTAAACCACAATTCACAATCTCACCCGCTCCATCTCTCACTTCGAATTCGATTGAAGCCTCTGTAGGAACACATTTATGATGTTCTTCTACATGATTTGTTATGTGTGAACAATTGGTGTAACCGATAAACACATGATCTGAATCGATCTTGCGTGGTTCGATCCAACCTCCACCGACAATGCAGCTGAAACGTATACATGTCCCAAGTTCGTTTGTGAACTCACAAGTGCACTCTATTGAGAAACGGCTGATTTCATCTTGAATGTGAGGGAATGCGACAACAGCGCATAGAGCTATTGTTGAAAGCCTGTTGTCACACCAATGTGGCGGAAACTTCATCTTCAACGTGGATCCAATCCTGCGATAGTTGAACCATGAAGGTACTTCGCTTCCTGGAAAGGAAGTGATGAGTAAAGCTTCTGAAACATTTCCCTGAAAAAGTAGCACAAAAACAGAAAAAGTCATAAACTGTTGTTGAAGAGATTTGATTAGATAAAGCGAGGAATGAGACCTCTTTGTAGCATCTACGCGCATCTAGCTGGCTTTTCCTTTGAGCATATGATGTGATGTTATTCTTTGCAGCCTGTTCAAGATTGTCGCAGTTGGTGAAAATGAATTTAGAGTGAACCTGCTCCATAAGCTTAAGAAGGGCCATGGGCGTTGCGACTGTTTTCAGTTTGTCGCAGCCATGTGCATCTAAGATCTCTAGATTTGGTGGAAGCAATGGAATTGATGTGAGATTGTTGCAGTACTTCAAGTCAAGCCATTTCAGATGATATAGTTGGCAGATGTCGATTTGCAGGTTGCTGATCATATCGTTATTGCTTAAGCATAGACGTCGCAAAGAGGATAGGCCGTTCATACCACGTCTTAATTCAGGTAAATCTTCCACTTTTGAGCTATTGAACTGCAATATCTTCGGCATGTCTGTAACTTCTGTCCCATCAAGCAACAAAATCTGCAAGCATTTCATGTTTTCAATGGGAATTGGAAAAGATTTAAGCTTTGAACAACCAGATAGCACCAGTTCTTGCAGAGCTTTCAGCTTCCCCAGGCATTCTGGAACTGCCTCCAGCATTTTGCATTCTTTTAAGTTCAATACAATAAGTCTCTGGAGCTTCCCCATGTTTGTAGGAAGTTGACCAATTGCAGTTCCATCTAAGTGTAGAGTTTCTAGATTATCTGAGATCACTTGGAATTTCTGAAGTTTTGAGCAGTTGGTGAGGATGAGAGTTTTCAGAGAGATCAGATTGATATGTGGGAGAACCCGGAGACTCGTGCATCCTCTCATGTTGAGGAATATAAGACTTTTCATGCGTTTCATGTCCTTGGGCAACTCCTGCAAACTCGTGCAGCCTTCAAGATTCAATCTTTGGAGACTTTCAGCATTTAACAACCCTGACAGATTGCATAACTTGCTTGAGTAGCTAAGATCAACCCACTTTAGCTTCGGTGTATCCTGCAATGAACAATCACGAAAACTAAGCAAGTCTAATCTAGTAAGCTAAGAAAACCATAACGGTGAAAACTAACTTAAACAGAGACACACCTTAACCCCATCCCAGACCTCTTCAATTTCGCTGTAAGGCAAGTTAAGGTCGGTAAGATTCCTGGGGTTGAAGTCTTCTGGAAGGTTCTTCAAAGGGAATTTCAGCCAGTAGAGATACCGTATCTCATCTAACGGAAACTCAAGTTCATCAGGGAAGTTTAGTTTGCAGTCAGCTTCGCATTCTCGATGACAATGAGAACTATAGAATTTGAGGTACCTAAGATTACGCATCTTAGTGAAGGTACATCTGTCCAAAGGAAGTTCCTTCTTCAGTTCAGACATGTCGAGAAAAATACCTCTCACACTGTCTTTTCCCTGCTTGACCAGTTAAGACAATAAGTTAGTAAGTTGAAGTTTCTTAAACAGTCGAGTGCTAAGTGAGCTTCTAGCTTATCATGAAAATGAGAACTTCAAATTTTGCTACATTCGATTTCAAACAGTTTGAAGGTTTATCTTACTGCTGTTTTCTTCAGAGCATCAACAACGCCTTTATGGTTCCACAGCCTACGCGAGCCTTGTGAGCCAAGTTCCTTGCCAAATGTATACAGCAAATCGTGCATCTCCACTCGTCCACCAGAAATGTTTATCAAGAATTTACTGGCAAGATCCTTTATATCACTCACAGCATCAATGGGCTCAGTATCACAAGACTCCACTAAACACCTCACGTAATACTCATCCCCTGATCTAAAGAAACACGCAACGTCGAGAAACACATCTTTTTGATGCGCACCTAGTTCATCATAGCTTATCTGCAAGACACTTTGTATCATCTTATTGGGGCTTTGTGCCAGCTTGCAAAGTGTCTCTCTCCAGTGAGTCTCGTCTTTTCCTTTAAGCTCCCCACCCAATATCTTGAGAGCTAATGGGTTGCCTTTGGCATAATCCGCAAACTCTTTAGAAAGATTGATGAAATTTCCCACTGGATTGCCACTAAAGGCATAATAGCTGAAGCACTGCAAGCTGTCCCTGCCACTCAATCTCAGAACCTCATATATGTCATCAACCTTCCCTTCGATCACCGACCTGTCACTCGTCGTGATAATGATTAAGCTGCCTTCCTTAATCCAGTCGCATTTGTCAAGAAGAACCTCTATCTGTATCTTGTGACTCACGTTATCAAGGATAACAAGAGATTTCTTACGGAGTAGGAGTGTTTTCAAGGATTCAGGCGGCATGTAAGCAAGTTCTTGGATCACATCTTCATTCCTCAACAACTCTCTCGTGAGGATGCTCCGATCCATCATGCCGTTTTTACACAATTCACGGACATCTGGAAGAAAAGCTTGGCGCACAAACTTGCCTTTACGCCTTTCATACAGCATCTCTGTCAAAGTGGTCTTACCAATACCCGGCATCCCAACAAGACCAATCGTAAGAGTACGCTCGACGTCAGAATTTAACCCGTCTTCCAATTGGTTAAGACGTGTTTCTATGCCAAACGGAGGAAGAGCCGAGTCTGAAGCAGCTTCAGCCGTTTCTTCATCTCCTGCACCAGGATCGTCAATGGGGATTTCTCTTCCCAGATCTGTCGAAATATCAGCTAGTACTTTCATAACTTGCCTTACAATTTTAATGATGTATTCACTTTCATTGCTGCAACCCAAGTGAAAAGAACCAATCAGAAACCCCAATATATAGCCAAGCAAAGTTATGTCACTTGGCAACAGAAGATTAGGTACCGTACCTCGTTTCGCTTAAAGTGAAGCCGAACTTTCTTGAAACGGCTGTTAAAGCTTTTCTCCACTTATCGATCTTTTCACCTCCATAATTCTTAGCCAATTCCCAAAACTCGGTACCGAACACTCCTTTGAGATTTTTCACATCGTCCGTCTTTACCTTGTAGAAGATCGGGATGACCACAAGTTTGTTTAAGTCAACGCACTCCTTGATCTTCTCCAGCTCGTCCAAGCACCACTTTGACTCCGCATAGTGGCTTGAGAAGATCGCGAGCGCGATCTTTGACTCCTCGATTCTGTCAAAGAGGGTGGTGATATCTTTACCTCTAGTTTCGCTCTCGTCGATAAAGACGTTGATTCCATCTATTGTCAAGGCCCTCTCCAGATGGCTGACGAAAGCCTTCCGCAGTTCCCCTCGAAAGTTGATGAAGACTTGATTATGCAGCGGGGATTGGACGGAGGAAGAAGACGAGGCCGCCATGATCGATGCGTCAGACAGTTTTTTACAGAGAAGCAATAAAGGAAGAGAGATTGTTTCGCGTTGGGATTGCAGTCATTAAGCTCTTGTTGATTTAGATTTTTTTTGGCATGGAAGAGAGAAGAAGACCGTTGTCCAAAACCCAGTCAGCGTCATGACATTTTGCCCATGTGCTTTTTGTCTTGATATCTTGCCCATGTGCAGAGGCAATGTGTGGCAGAGTAGTCTACATCTGTTCCCCTTGTTTTTTATATGAATTATTTAAATAATATGTTGCAATGAGATATGCTAAATGGTTAAACTAAGGCCATGTTCAATGGAGAATTTTGGGTGGGTGTCTAAACTTTTTTTTTTATTAAATTTAATTTAATTAAATTAATTTTTAGATACTTTGGGGTCTAAAGTCCAAAAAAGTGTCTTAATTTAGACACTTTTTTGGACTTTTCGTATAACTTCGTATAATGTATGCTATACGAAGTTATTACGTCTTGTGACTCACGTTATCAAGGATAACAAGAGATTTCTTACGGAGTAGGAGTGTTTTCAAGGATTCAGGCGGCATGTAAGCAAGTTCTTGGATCACATCTTCATTCCTCAACAACTCTCTCGTGAGGATGCTCCGATCCATCATGCCGTTTTTACACAATTCACGGACATCTGGAAGAAAAGCTTGGCGCACAAACTTGCCTTTACGCCTTTCATACAGCATCTCTGTCAAAGTGGTCTTACCAATACCCGGCATCCCAACAAGACCAATCGTAAGAGTACGCTCGACGTCAGAATTTAACCCGTCTTCCAATTGGTTAAGACGTGTTTCTATGCCAAACGGAGGAAGAGCCGAGTCTGAAGCAGCTTCAGCCGTTTCTTCATCNAAGATTTCGAATATATTTTTTCTTTTAATATGTATAAATTGATTATTATTTAATAATATCATAATAATTAAGAAACTATATAATAAATAATCTCTTTAATGGAAAATAAATATTTTCTATATTCTCATCAATAATTTTAAAAGACAATTATATCATTTTCTATTTCAAATATATTTTCTTATTTGTAATGACATTTCATATAATAACTTACAAAATAAAATTCATTTTTAAAACTATTTTCTAAAATAATATTATAGAGATAATGTTGAGAAGCATCTTATTCTCTTAATTCTAGTATGTAGCAAGAAAAAAAAAATCAATTTCTCTTAAAAGAACCACCATCTCATATTTATATAAGTTATCTAATAGACTAAACTTAATCAATATTATTAATACCTACGCTATTTAGGTATTTCCGAGAACTTAATTAATGGTACAGCCTGCATGATAGGGACCATTGATTTGTCGTTGGCGAAATTATCTACGAAATTATCTACGAAAAATTAGTTAAACATCCACCAAGCTTTCCTCTATTGCTGATGTCAGCATTCTCTGCTAATGGAGTCAATGTTCTTCTACCTCTTTCACAATAGACATTATTTCTTGCACACATAGATCTGAGATCTTGATCCTCCCCTAATTCTAATGGAATCTTCTTCTTCTTCTTCACTTCCTTCATCTCCTCCATCTTCCTCGTCTCCCAATTGGAAGTACCATGTCTTCCCGAGCTTCCACGGGTCAGATGTCCGCAAATCCGTTCTCAGCCACATTCTGAAGGAGTTCAGAAGCGAAGGAATCGACGTATTCATTGACAACAATATAGAGCGTGGCAATTCGATCGGTCTTGAGCACAGAGAAGCGATCAGAGGATCGAGAATCGCCATTGTCATATTCTCAAGGAACTACGCTTCCTCATCGTGGTACCTCGACGAGCTGGTGGAGATAATGAGGTGCAGGGAAGAGCTGTGTCAAATAGTGGTGCCCGTCTTCTATGAACTGGATCCAATTGATGTAAAGAAGCTGAGCGGAGATTTTGG
Organism: Eutrema heterophyllum; assembly: GCA_002933915.1. Lineage (NCBI taxonomy): Eukaryota > Viridiplantae > Streptophyta > Magnoliopsida > Brassicales > Brassicaceae > Eutrema > Eutrema heterophyllum. The sequence goes on along the minus strand of PKMM01027636.1, from coordinate 393,191 downwards.
AAAAGTCTTCAGAAAAACATGCATGGGTAAAACCATTGAGGACATAGACGGCTGGAGAAAAGCTTTGGAGGAAGTGGCCACAATCGCTGGTTTCCATTCGCGCCACTGGTTAGTCCTTTTGATTACCACTTGCATGCTCTTAATTAACATGTATAAATGTGAATTATTCATGACTTTTTTTTACTATGTTTTGATCTTCCCCCCTTCTTAGGGCTCGTGCAGGGGCTATGATAAAAAAAATAGCCACTGATATTTCGAGAATTTTGAATTATTCCACTCCATCAATTGATGTCGAAGGCTTAGTTGGGATGGAAGCTCATACGGAAAAGATGAAACTGATGTTATGCCTGGACTCGGATGAAGTGAGGATGGTAGGAATTTGTGGTCCTCTTGGGATTGGTAAGACCACCATCGCCAGAGTTCTACATAGAAAACACTCTCATCAGTTCCAACTTAGTGTCTTCATGGAGAATATGAAAGAACGCTATGCAAGAACTTGCCACAATGAGTTAATGTTGAAAGTCAAGAAAGTGTTGAAAGTAGAGGAAGTGTTGAAAGTGCTTGTCGTTCTTGATGATGTGGATGAGTTAGGACAATTAGATATCTTGGCGAAAGGAATCCAGTGGTTTGGTCCAGGAAGTCGGATTATCGTCGCAACACAAGATCGAAGTCTTTTAAGGGGACATGGGAACAAACAAATTTACAACGTGAGATTTCCAACATCTGATGAAGCTCTTCAAATCTTCTGCATGTATGCCTTTGGTCAAAAGTCCCCATATGATGGTTTTGAGAAGCTTGCTCGGGAAATTACAGCACTTTCTGGTAAATTCCCTGCGGGGCTAAGGTTTATGGGATCCTATTTTCGGGGAAAGTCCATGGAAGAGTGGGAAAATGAACTACCAAGGTTAAGGACTAGCGTTGACGGAGAATTGGGGAGCATTATAAAGTTCACTTACGATTCCTTGAGTTGTGAAGATAAAAAATTATCTCATCATCATATATCCTCTTTACGCGATGGTGAATTGACTAAGAGAATGGAAAAGTTTCTTGGAAAGGGTTTCTCCGAAGTGAAGCAAGAGCTTATAATCCCAAACCAAGACGTAAAGGCACGTAGGATCCGAGACATTTTCCTTCGTTGCATTTGCCTTGATCTTCGCATATTTGAATTCATTTGATAAGTAACCATCTAATACTTGCTTCTTTGGGTCCTTCTTTAGGACAATTTTAATACAAGTGAAAGAGCTTTCAAAGGAATATCTAATGGATTACCACACACCGTCTGTATCTACTGCGCAGATACATTACAGTACTCGTTCGCCAGCCACCTCTCCATGGATTTCCACCGGAAAGGCATTTATGCATCTGCAAATTGCAATGGGACTCTGGATGTGATAGAGGGAGCTAGCGCTTCTGTGGTGGTTTTATCTAAGAATTACTTGTCCTCCCCCTCATGCCTGGACAAGCTCGTGAGGGTTCTTTCGTGCCGGAGGAAAAGCGGCCAGCTGGTGATTCCAGTGTTCTATGGCATTAGTCCATCAGATGTGGCGGTGCCTGAGCAAGAGTCAGCTGATCGGATAAGAGATTGGAGTTACGCGCTCCAAGAGCTGATAGAATTACCCGGCCCACACTCTAGGTAACTGTGTATAGATTAGTCTGTTGCTTGCATTTTTAGAAGAATGTAAGTTTCTACATCAAAATGCTTTCCACCTATCAAATCCAACACCACAACGAAAAGTTGCATAAATCTGGAAAAAATGTTTTATATGGAAGTAATGGTGTTCACAAAATGTGAGGCAATTTAACCAAAACATTTTTGGTCCTCAGTATTCATTAATGTTTTTTCCAACAATTCACTTTATGATTTTTATATGAATGAAACAGGGAGGAATGTAGTGAGTGCGAACTTGTGGAAGAGATTGTCAAACATGTGTATGGAAAACTCTTTCCCACGGAACAAATTGGCATTAACTCGAGGCTGCTGGAGATAAAACAGTTGCTTTGCAAGCAACCATGGGGTATCCGCCGCATAGGAATTTGGGGTATGCCTGGCATAGGGAAGACGACACTTGCTAAAGCAGTTTTTGACCAGCTCGCTGGAGGCTATGAAGCTTCTTGTTTCATCAAACACTTTGACAAGGCTTTCCATGGGAAGGGACTGTACCGTTTGTTGGATGAACATTTTGGGAAAATTTTGAAGGAAATTCCTCGTGTATGCAGTAGCATTACAAGACCTAGCCTCCCCGGGGAAACAATAAGCAAGAAGAGAACTCTTGTTGTTCTTGATGATGTGCTAAATCCTTTAGTAGCCGAGTCTTTTCTCGGAGGGTTTCATTGGTTTGGTCCAGGAAGCCTAATCATCATAACCTCCAGAGACAAACAAGTGTTCCGCCTTTGTCAGATCAATCACGTGTATGAGGTTCAGAGCCTAAATGAGAATGAGGCTCTGCAACTATTCTCACAGTGTGCATTTGGAGAAGATATAAGAGAACAAAATCTCCTGGAACTATCAATGGAAGTGATTGACTATGCTAATGGAAATCCATTAGCCCTCAGCTTTTACGGCGGAGAGCTCAAGGGAAAGAAATTGTCAGAAATGGAGACCACATTCCTCAAAGTCAAGCTACGTACTCCATATAAGATTCATGATTTATTCAACAGCAGCTACGAAACCCTTAATGACAATGAGAAGGACATTTTTCTCGACATTGCATGTTTCTTCAAGGGAGAAGATGTTGACTATGTGATGCAACTGCTTGAGGGATGTGGTTTTTTTCCCCATGTTGGGATTGATGTTCTTGTGGAGAAGTGTTTGGTGACTATTTCAGAAAACAGAGTGAAAATGGATAGAATAATCCAAGACTTTGGCAAAGAAATAATCATCAGAGAAACAGTACAGATCGAGAGACGCCGCAGACTGTGGGAACCTTGGACCATCAAATTTCTACTTGAAGATGACAAACTTGAAGCAAATGGATATCTCAAAGCAACCTGTAAACGTGTTCTGGTCTGACATATTCTGACATTTGCATACCAAACTTAATTACTTTTGGAGATCAACGAACTTCTTTGATTTATCTGCGTCCCTTATATTTCAGGGCACTGAAGACATCGAAGGCATATTTCTGGACACCTCGAATTTACTCTTTGATGTGAAGCCCATTGCTTTTGAGAATATGCTTAACCTTAGATTCCTGAAGATATACTGTTCCAATCATGAAAACCAGTATGGACTCCGCCTTTCAAGAGGACTTGAGTCTCTGCCTCATGAGCTAAGACTCCTCCACTGGGAGAACTACCCTTTGCAGTCCTTGCCACAAGACTTTGACCCGGGCCACCTTGTTGAACTCAATATGTCTTACAGTCAGCTTCAGATACTTTGGAGAGGAACCAAGGTAAGCAAAACTCCTATCCTCTCTCTTAATAACCATTTTCCAAATTTATCTTCTTTCTTTTCCAATTTAAATTTCTTTACAGAACCTCAATATGCTGAAGAGGGTCAGGCTTTGTCATTCCCAGCAGCTGACTGAAATTGGCGATATTTGTAAAGCTCAAAACATCGAGCTAATAGATCTCAAAGGCTGTACGAAGCTGCAGAGTTTTCCAGCCACGGGTCAGTTACAGCATCTCCGATTTGTAAACCTCGCAGGTTGCAGAGAGATCAAAAGTGTCTCAGAGGTTTCACCAAATATTGAGGAATTAGATCTCCAGGGAACTAGCATAAGAGAATTACCAATATCCATTGGAAATGCCACTAATCTTAAAAAGTTATATCTTACTGGATGTGCAAGTTTGGTGAAGATCCCTTCCTCTATGGGGAACTCCACTAATCTTAAAATATTGGATCTCAGTAGTTGCTCAAGTTTGATTGAGCTTCCCTCGTCTATCGGAAATGCCACTAATCTTGAGATATTGAATCTCAAATACTGCTCAAGTTTGGTGGAACTCCCTTCCTCCATTGGAAATGCTACTAATCTTAAGAAATTGTGTCTTACTGGATGTTTCAGTCTTGTGGAGCTCCCATCTTCTATTAGGAATGCCACTAATCTCATGGTGGAACTCCCTTCCTCCTTTGGAAATACCACTAATATCAAGAAATCATATGATCCCTATGATTTATATCTTTCTGGATTCTCAAGTTTGGATGACCTCCCTTCCTCCATTAGGAATACATCTCGATGAAGACAATAACCTGCCTATTGTTACTGTTGGCGACTACGCAAGATCCAGGTGTATTGAGGCTAGGCACGCAATGAGAGGGAAGGTCTACATCCTCGAGGGTGCACTAATGGATGACCACTCTGTGTCCTTCAGGTTACGTATTGTAGATGAGAATGGTGAGTATTTTAGTTCAGCTCCTGTTAAATAACCGTTACTTCGTCGATTTTTTTTTCATATTTTGAAGCTTAATTTCTGTTTTTTTATTGCAGGATGTGCAAGGGACATTTATTTCCCCTTCCATCAAGAAGAAGGCGACACTGCTTCTAAGGTGTCGAGTGAGATGGTTGAGGAACTCGAATTAACTGACCTTAACATTGGCACGTTTATAGCCGAACTGATTGATATATTACTTGTCAACTTGATGCCCACCTGGAAAACCGATGTAACAGTCGAACATCTCATCCATTCGCAACTCAATCAGAACAGTCATCAGAATGAAGCTAAGACCCGGAGACAAGAGGAGACTGCGTTTCATAATGTTAGCGAGTCTGCAACTTAAGGACAAACGGATAATAATGTTCTTTCGACTTTAATCTTTACCCAGGATTTGAACATATATTCTACAAAGAAGATTGTTCCAAACCGCACATTATATATATATATATATACATAGTTTNATTAAACAATATTGATTTAGTAAACAACAAAAGATACACATACATCAATTAGTTGATGTGAAAAACAAAGTCTAAGAAAATCGCACAAGACTGATCATGTTAAATTGCAAGTACGCGCATTCATTGGAATCGACATTCATACATTTGGTGTACTATTGTTTTATTAATTTATAAATTATTTAAAACTAATATCTTGCTATTATAAAATTTAAAATATTTTTATTTTACGAATTTGAACTCGGATTGTAACATAACGACGTCACTACTACAAACTGTTTGACTATATGTGTTTATTCAACATATTTTTATTTTTAAACAAGAAAAATGGAATTAATCGTGTGGATATAACATGTCTAGACATACTAATATCTTGGAGGGATATTGGAGATATTAAAATACGCTAAACAAAACCGAATTATTATTACTATTATATATATATAGTTATAGATTCTTGTATATACTGTATATATAATATATAAATACATCAGTTGTATTCCCAAAAAAGCTCTGTTCTTTTCTTCAAAAATTATTGCTTTTAACACAACAACTTTCTTATCTAACGAATCTTAATAATTTGTCGGTTTCGGATTAGCTTTTTTTTATGGTGACATTTTTCTGCAAACTTAAATAATGAATATAGTATCTTGATGTAAAATAAATATTTAGTTATGACCAAAATATTTCTACTTTTTATAATTTTGTAATTCTTAAAATTAATAAAATCTGTAAGACAAACGTATAAATTCAAAGATATTTACGTAAATTTAAATGTGAAGAATTAATAGTTTTATTAAAATAGTTTTTTGACTTACTACTGTATAAACGATAATATTTTAACAATCAAAACAAATTATGTTATTTTTTAGATACTTTAAAAAACTGTTTATTAAAACCGTTAATTCTTCACATCTAACTTTACGTAATTATCTTTGAATTTATACGTTTTGTCTTACAGTTTTTATTTTAAAAATTATAAAGGGAAAAAAACCACAATACTTTTCAATCCATATTAGTGGGGAATTGATTAGAATTATGACAGAACAACTTATTGTTGTACGGTCAAAAGGATGAGAGATCTATTTCCCGTTATTACCATTGAAGGCGCTCCACGTAAGTAAAAAAGTAGTCGGTAACTAAGTATGATTAGGAACAATTACGCACTTTTAATCAAACTAATGATTAATTTCCTCCTTTTTGTCACTCCCCAAAGAGTATATTTCATTGAATTATTCGTTTCCCTCAAATTTACTGTTTTACTTTTAATTACACCTTTAGTTGTGTTACACACATTCACGTTTCTATAAATTTATCAAAACTAAGATTTGTGAATTTACAATTTTACAGTAACAATATTAAGGTCATTAGTTTCTACAAAAAAGTCTTAATTTGATAGCACTATAATTTGCCTGATATTAGATATAATCACAACATTTTTTTTTCAACAAAAATGACATTAATTGTTTTTAGAGAATTTCTCAAACTACCATTTTCTGTTTTATTTTCTAAAATTACCGTCAAAATTATAAAATTATAAGCTATCAGAATATGAGTTTTAACAGTTCCTTAAAGTTTATGAATGTTTTTTTTTGAACGTTTAGGAACCAATCATAAACGTTTATGATTTTTTTTTTTTGAACGTTTAGGAACCAATTGTAAAATACAAGTTTGTGGTATACACCGAGAAAGGTATATATAAGCTTATGGTTATGTTTTTTAATTGTTTTTAAGGAATACTATTAATCGAATCAAATTAAATTTTATAACAACTGTAACTAAACTTTATTACAACAGTAGATCGTACAACTTTTGTTTGATTGTGGTTTTGGATTTGACAAATATTACGAATTTTTTTTTTTTTAATAATATTACGAAAATCTTATATACCAGTATATGTAGTTTAGGTTGAAGCAAGATATGTTTGTATGTGTGTTATATGGTTTATATATACCTAAACATGGGACTATATTAGGATATGGGTTAGACACACTGACAACTCTCTCTTTTGGGCAAAATAATAAGAAAAGTATCTCAGAATCGACCAATGCGTATCCTCCAAAATATAAATAAAAAGCTTCTCTTTTTCTCTCACGAGACTGTAATGTGAACTTGACCAGAAAAGGGAATCGCTGTTTTGCACACGTTGTCGTCTTTCTATCAATTTTTAGACCAAAAATTAAAATATAAAAATAAAAGTTTGGGTGTGTGTGTGTGTGTGTGTGGCCAAGAGGAGAGTAAAAAACAATGATGCCAAATGTAATGATGGAGTTTCTCTACAGTGGGAAGATTTGATCGAAATCTAAGTATAGATAGTCATTTCAACGTGAGATTACTCAAAAACTTGGTTATATTTGACATGTGAGTGAATAAATCATGTGTGTTTTAGTTATTATTATGGGTACTTCGGTCAAATGGTCAATTGAATCCAGAATGTCAAGTCATTGCGTAGTTTCTGAGACTAGTGGGTCAAAAGATCCTCAATTTTTTATATATTTTTTTTGGTGATTTGAAATCAATTATTTTTTTTTGTTGTGTTGTTGTCAACGAAATCAAGATTTCTAAAGAAGGGTCTTTGTTTGAAGAACCAATTAAACTTTCTATTTTTTGGATAAACCAGTATACGAATCTATGCTTACTTTGCCGAAAGCATGAACCCAAAGCGAACTGAAAACTAGGGAATCAAGAATCAAGAGAGTGGTAGCTCTTTTAACAAAGAAGTAGGAGTTTATGATTATGAAAGCAACACTTTATATTTTTTTTCCCGTTATTCTTCGATTTTGGCTGTAAATACTCACTCGTAATAACAAATACGATATTCGATTATATATCTTGTAGTTCACCGATGCTGTACATTAAAAAAAAAAAAAAATCCTCCTGACATCCAAATCTGAAAACAGTATACAATCTATCGGTCTGTTGATTCGGACTGGTGTGTTTAGGCTAAAAGGTTGTTTTGAAGTCAAACATGAAGAAAAAGGTTTACTAACACTAAAAGGATGCAAAAACCAAATCTCTTATGAAATAAGCTGAGTGTTAAAACTACGTCGCATTAGCTGCTGCTACTGCATGGATTGTTGACTGTATTTACCACATTTATGTTCTATGAGCAAACTGTTGATTGTATTTACCACGCGACAAAAAGAAAAGTAATTACCAGAATTTAAAGTTAGATCTCTCAAGTAAGACTGTCGACCAATTTCAAATGTTTTCGATAAAAATTTGATTGCATTTAACACAAACTGTTGCAAGCATCATAAATTTACAAAAAGCCCACACATAGATAAGTAAATGAAGAGTCCAACAACTTACACCGAGGAAGTAGACAAGATTTAAAGGCCTAAATAGCCCATAGTCGATGGAAACAGAAACGATGGAGGAATCAAGGCAGAGTAGGGGAAACTCACTAAGTTGATCAACCGATGATGAAGCAGGTTAGAACTTAGAGGCTGTTTCCGGGTGGGAGGAGATCAAGTCACAATTTTCACAATATAAAATTCCATACACCAAAACAGAAATTAGTCACTTAATGATGACCAAAAATACAACTTAATTTAGTAAAAAAATCTACCAAACCCATAAACCAAAAAGAATACAACACCTACCCACAGATACCTCAAAACAATGGACAAAAACCGAGCAGCAAAGCTCACTATACTCTCTCCAACCGACAAATCTCTTCTTGAAGAAGTTCCATTACGGTTCCCTTCAATAACGACATGGTTTAGTTCCTCGTACACCAAACTTAAACCACAATTCACAATCTCACCTGCTCCATCTCTCACTTCGAATTCGATTGAAGCCTCTGTAGGAACACATTTATGATGTTCTTCTACATGATTTTTTATGTGTGAGCAACTGGTGTAACCGATAAACACATGGTCCGAATCAATCTTGCGCGGTTCGATCCAACCTCCACCAAGAATGCAGCTGAAACGTATACATGTCCCAAGTTCGTTTATGAACTCACACGTGCACTCTATTGAGAAACGGTTGACTTCATCTTGAATGCAAGGGAATGCGACAACAGCGCATAGAGCTATTGTTGAAAGCCTATTGTCACACCAATGTGGCGGAAACTTCAGCTTCAACGTGGATCCAATCCTGCGATGGTTGAACCATGAAGGTACTTCGCTTCCTGGAAATGAAGTGATGAGCAAAGCTTCTGAAACAGTTCCCTGCAAAAGTAGCACAAAAACATAAAAAGTCATAAACTGTTGTTAAAGAGATTTGATTAGATAAAGCGAGGAATGAGACCTCTTTGTAGCATCTAACTGCATTTAGCTGGCTTTTCCTTTGAGCATATGATGTGATGCTATTCTTTGCAGCCTGTTCAAGATTGTCACAGTTGGTGAAAATGAATTTAGAGTGAACCTGCTCCATAAGCTTAAGAAGGGCCATGGGCGTTGCGACTGTTTTCAGTTTGTCGCAGCCATGTGCATCTAAGATCTCTAGATTTGGTGGAAGCAATGGAATTGATGTGAGATTGTTGCAGTACTTCAAGTCAAGCCATTTCAGATGATATAGTTGGCAGATGTCGATTTGCAGGTTGCTGATCATAACGTTCTTGCTTAAGCATAGACGTCGCAGCGAAGATAGGCCATTCATACCACGTCTTAATTCAGGCAAATCTTCCACTTTTGAGCTACTGAACTGAAATATCTTCGGCATGTCTGTAATAGATGTCCCATCAAGCGATAAAATCTGCAAGGTTATCATGTTTTCAATGGGAATTGGAAAAGTCTTGAGCTTTGAACAACCAGATAGCACCAGCTCTTGCAGAGCTTTCAGCTTCCCCAAGCATTCTGGAACTCCTCCCAACATTTTGCAGTCTTTCAAGTTCAAGACAATCAGTCTCTGGAGCTTCACCATGTTTGCAGGAAGTTGACTTATGGCAGTTCCATCTAAGTGTAGAGTTTCTAGATTATCTGAAATAACCCAGAATCTCTGAAGGCTTGAGCAGTTGGTGAGGATGAGAGTTTTCAAAGAGATCAGATTTATATGCGGAAGAACCCCGAGACTCGTGCATCCTCTCATGTTGAGTAAAATAAGACTTTTCATACGTTTCATCTTATGAGGCAACTCCTCCAAACTCGTGCAGCCTTCAAGATTCAATCTTTGGAGACTTTCAGCATTTAGCAACCCTGACAGATTGCATAACTTGATTGAGTGGCTAAGATCAACCCACTTTAACTTCGGTGTGTCCTGCAATGAACAATCAGAAAAACTAAGCAACTCTAATTTAGTAAGCTAATAAAACCGTAAGGGGGAACTTTAACAGAGACACACCTTAACACCCTCCCAGACCTCTTCAATCTCGCTGTAAGGCAGGTTAAGGTCGGTAAGATTCTTGGGGTTGAAGTCTTTTGGAAGTTTCTTCAAAGGGAATTTCAGCCAATAGAAATATCGTACTTCATCCAATGGAAATTCAAGTCCCTCAGGGAAGTTTAGTTTGCAGTCAGCTTCGCATTCCCGATCACAACGAGAACTATATAATTTGAGGTACCTAAGATTACGCATCTCGGTGAAAGTACATCGGTTCAGAGGTAGTTTCTTCTTTAGTTCAAACATGTCAAGAAAAATACCTCTCACACTGTCTGCCCCCTGCTTAACCAGTTAAAGACAATAGGTTAGCAAGTAGAATTTTCTTGAACAGTTGAGTGTTAAGTTAGCTTCTAATTTGTCATGAAAAGAGAACATCAGATTTTGCTACACTCGATATCAAACCAGTAAGGTTTATCTTACCGCTCTTTTCTTCAGGGCACCAATAACGCCTTTATGGTTCCACAGCCTACGCGACCCTTGTGAACCAAGTTCCTTGCCAAATGTATATAGTAAATCATGCATCTCCACTCGTCCGCCAGAAATGTTTATAAAGAATTTACTGGCAAGAACCTTTATCTCACCCACAGCATCAATGGGCTCAGTGTCACAAGACTCCACTAAAGACCTCACATAATACTCATCCCCTGATCTAAAGAAACAAGCGACATCGAGAAACACATCTTTTTGAAGCTGACCTAGTCCATCATAGCTTATTTGCAAGACATTTTGTATAGTCTTATTGGGACTTTCTGCCAGATTGCAAAGTTTTTTTTCCCAGTGAGTCTCGTCTTTTTCATTAAGCTCAACACCCAATATCTTGAGAGCTAATGGGTTGCCTTTGGCATAATCCGCAAACAATCTAGAAAGATTCATGAAATTTCCCTTCGGAGAACAGTGCTTACCACTAAAGGCAAAATAGCTGAAGTAGTGAAAGCTGTCTCTGCCACTCAATCTCAGAACCTCATATGTGTCATCAACCTTCCCTTCGATCACCGACCTGTCACTCGTCGTGATAAAAATTAAGCTACCTTTCTTAATCCAGTCGCATTCACCAAGAAGAACGTCTATCTGTTTCTTGTCACTGACATTATCAAGAACAACAAGAGATTTCTTACTGAGTAGGAGTGCCTTCAAGGATTCAGGCGACAGGTCAGCGACTTCTTGGTTCACGTCATCATCCCTCAACAACTCTTTCATGAAAATGTTTCGATCCATCATGCAGTCTTTCCACATTTTGCGGACATCATGAAGAAAAACACAGCGCAGGAACTTGTGTTGCCACTTTTCATACAACATCTTCGTCAACGTGGTCTTACCAATACCAGGCATCCCAACAACACCAATCGCAAGAGTACGCTTGCAGTCAAAATCCAACTTCTCTTCCAATTGCTTAAGACGTGTTTCAATGCCAAACAGAGGAGAAGGCGAGTCAAGAGTAGCTTCAGGCGTTTCTCGTTCTCCTTCAGAAGGATCGTCAATGGGGACTTCTCTTTCTAGATCCGTAGAGAGCACTTTCATCACTTCCTTTACAATTTGATTGATGTATTCACCTTCATCGCTGCAAGACAAGTGAAAAGAACCAATCAGAAACCCTAATACCCAAAACAGAGTTTTTTTTTTTTTTTTTTGAACATCTAAGATTAGGTACCTCGTGTCGCTTAAAGTGAAGCCTAACTTTTTTGGGACATCCTCTAAAGCTTCTTTCCACTTATCGAGCTTATCACCTTTACAAGTCTTGGCCAATTCCCAAAACTTGTCACCGAACACTCCCTTGAGATTTTTGACATCGTCTGTCTCCACCTTGTAGAAGATAGGGATGACCACAAGTTTGCCCAAGTCAACGCACTCCTTGATCTTCTCGAGCTCGTTCAAGCACCAATTTGACTCCGTATACAGGCTTGAGAAGATGGCGAGCGCGATCCTCGAGTGCTCGATTCTCGAAAAGAGGATGCTGAGATCTTTACCTTTAGTTTCGTTTTTGTCGATGAAGACGTTGATTCCATCCTTTCTCAAGGCCTTCTCCAGGTGGCTGACGAAACCGTTTCGCAGTTGTTTTCCTCGAAAATTGATGAAGACTTGATGTTGCGGCGGTAATTGGAAGGAGGAAGAAGAGGAGGCCACCATGATCGATCGATGGGTCAAGACAGATTTGTACAGAGAGGCCAATAAGGGAAGAGAGATTATTTCGCATGAGTGAAGCTCTTGTTGATTGAGTGTTTTTGCAGAGGCAGGTGTGGATAAGAGAAGAAACCGACGACCATTGACGACAAGGAAAAAAAAAAATATATATTTATCAGAAATTTCCAATTAATGAATGGTTGGCAAGAAAAATACAAATTTTGGTGATAAGGAAACCGAAACATCTACGATAGATTTCCTTTATTGCTCCTAATGGAGTTAACGTTCCATCTGAAAATCTCTGTGCTCTTGATCCTCCTTTCCATCATCATTCTAATGGATTCTTCTTCTTCCCTCCTTAGGATCTGTGCTGCTGCAATAGGATTCTTCTCGATTTTGGGTACGCTATTACTTATTTGGATGGTTCATAAAAAATCTAGATCCAATGATTCCAATCCACCAAACAAAACAATTGCTTCGTCTTCTTCACCTCCTCCGTCTTCTTCGTATCCCAATTGGAAACACCAAGTCTTCGCGAGCTTCGCCGTGAAAGATGTCCGTAGATCCTTTCTCAGTCACACTCTGAAGGAGTTCAGAAGCAAAGGAATCGACCTATTCATTGACAACGATATAGAGAGGAGCAATCCGATCGGTACTGAGCTCATAGAAGCGATCAGAGGATCAAGGATCGCCATTGTCATGCTCTCTAGGAACTACGCTTCCTCGCCGTGGTGCCTCAACGAGCTGGTGGAGATAATGAAAAGCATGGAAGAGTTGGGTCAAGTAGTGGTGACCATCTTCTATGAATTGGATCCAATCGATGTAAGAAGGCATACGGGAGATTTTGGGAAAGTTTTCAAAAAGACATGTGCAGGTCAAACAAAGGAGGACATTGGGAGATGGAGTCAAGCTTTGGAGAAAGTGGCCACAATAGCTGGTTACCATTCACGCAACTGGTTAATCCTTTTTGATTAAACGATGATGATTCACATTATTCTTTTAAGTGTGTATGTGATTTGTTCATGACTATTTACACTATGTTTTGGATCCTCCTCCTTTCTTAGGGATAACGAAGGGGCTATGATCGAAAATATAGCCGCTGATATTTCCAACATTTTGAAGAATTCCACTCCATCAAGTGATTTCCAAGGAGTATCTAATGGATTACTACATGCCGTCTACATCTACTGCGCAGATACATTACACAACTCCTTTGCCAGCCACCTCTCCGTGGATTTCCGCAGCAAACGCATTGCTGCATTTGTAAATTCCAATAGGACTCTGGATGTGATAGAGGGAGCTAGCGCTTCGGTGGTGGTTTTCTCCAAGAACTACTTGTCCTCCACCTCGTTCATGGACAACCTCGTGAAGGTTCTTCAGTGCCGGAGGAAAACCGGCCAGCTGGTGGTTCCAGTTTTCTATGGCATTAGTCCATCAGATGTGGTGTTGCAGGAGCACGAGTCAGCGGATCGGGTAAGAGAATGGAGTAGCGCGCTCCAAGAACTGAGAGAATTACCAGGCCACCAGTCTAGGTAACGGTGTATAAATTCGTCTGTCGCTTGCAGTTTAAGAAGCATATAACTTTCTACTTTAAAATGTTTTCCACCTATCAAATCTAACACTACAAAAGCTCAAGGTTTCATATGGAACTACGTAATAGTGTTGTTATGATTGATTGAACAATAGGGTTCACAAAATGTGAGGCAATTTATCCAAAGCATTTTTGCACTTTAATATTCATTAATGTTTTCTCCAACAATTCACTTTATGTTTTTTATATTAATGCATACAGGGAGGAATGTAGTGAGTGCGAAGTTGTGGAAGAGATTGTCAAAGATGTGTATGAAAAACTCTTTCCCACGGAACAAATTGGAATCAACTCAAGGCTACTGGAGATAGAAAAGTTGCTTTGCAAGCAACCATGGGGTATCCGCCGCATAGGAATTTGGGGTATGCCTGGCATAGGCAAGACGACACTTGCTAAAGCAGTTTTTGACCAGATCTCAGGAGGCTATGAAGCTTCTTGTTTCATCAAACACTTCGACAAAGCTTTCCATGAGAAGGGACTTTACCGTTTGTTGAAGGAACATTTTGGGAAAATTTTGAAGGAATTGCCTCGTGTATGCAGTAGCATTACAAGGCCTAGCCTCCCCGGGGAAAAATTAAGCAAGAAGAGAACTCTTGTTGTTCTTGATGATGTGCACAGTCATTTAGTTGCTGAGTCTTTTCTCGGAGGGTTTCATTGGTTTGGTCCGGGAAGCCTAATCATCATAACCTCCAGAGATAAACAAGTGTTCCGCCTTTGTCAAATCAATCATGTGTATGAGGTTCAGAGCTTAAATGATAATGAGGCTCTGCAGCTATTCTCTCAGTGTGCATTTGGAAAAGACATAAGCGAACAAAATCTGCTGGAACTATCAATGGAAGTGATTGACTATGCTAATGGAAATCCATTAGCTCTCAGCTTTTACGGCGGAGAGCTTAAGGGAAAGAAACTGTCAGAAATGGAGACTACATTCCTCAAACTCAGACTACGTACTCCATATAAGATTCATTATTTATTCAAGAACAGCTACGAAACACTTAATGACAATGAGAAGAACATTTTTCTGGACATTGCTTGTTTCTTCAAGGGAGAAGAGGTTGACTATGTGATGCGACTGCTTGAGGGATGTGGTTTTTTTCCACATGTTGGAATTGACGTTCTTGTGGGAAAGTGTCTGGTGACTATTTCAGAAAACAGAGTGAAGATGCATAGAATAATCCAGGACTTTGGCAGAGAAATAATCAACGGAGAAACAGTACAGATCGAGAGGCGTCGCAGACTGTGGGAACCTTGGACCATCAAATTTCTACTTGAAGAAAATGGATATCCCAAAGCAACCTGTAAACGTGCTTTGGTCTGACATATTCCGAAATTTTCATATAAAACTTAAATTGCTTTTCGAATAGAACGAACTTCTTGATTTATCTGCTTCCCTTATATTTCAGGGCACTGAAGACATCGAAGGCATATTTCTGGACACATCGAATTTACTTTTTGATGTGAAGCCCACTGCTTTTGAGAATATGCGTAACCTTAGATTCCTGAAGATTTACTGTTCCAATCATGAAAACCAGCATGGACTCCGCCTTCCAAGAGGACTTGAGTCTCTGCCTTATGAGCTAAGACTTCTCCACTGGGAGAACTATCCTTTGCAATCCTTGCCACAAGACTTTGACCCATGCCACCTTGTTGAACTCAATATGTCTTACAGTCAGCTTCAGAAACTTTGGGGAGGAACCAAGGTAGGCAAACTCATATCCCTTATTTTATAATTTTTTCCAACTTTATATTAGTTCCTTTTCCAACTCAATCTTCTGTTCAGAACCTCGAGATGTTGAAGATGTTCAAGCTTTGCCATTCCCAACAGCTGACTGAGATTGACGATCTTTGTAAAGCACAAAATATCGAGCTAATTGATCTCCAAGGCTGTACAAGATTGCAGAGATTTCCAGCCACATGTCAATTACAGCATCTCCGAATTGTAAATCTTTCAGGCTGCACAGAGATCAGAAGTTTCCCAGAGGTTTCACCAAACATTGAGGAATTACATCTCCAGGGAACTGGCGTAAGAGAATTACCAATATCCATTGTTACTCTCTCCCAACAAGATAAGTTTAACCGAGAGCTTTCCAATCTTCTAACAGAACTCTCAGGTGTTGCAAATGCTTTGAACCTTGAGAAATTAACAAGCCTGGCCCAAGTCGTCTCATCAAACCAGCATCTTGACAAACTTGTTTACCTGAATATGAAAGATTGTTCTCATTTGCAAAGTCTGCCGCACATGGTTGATTTAGAATCTCTTGAAGTTCTTGATCTGTCTGGATGCTCAGAGCTCAAGAGTATTCAGGGATTCCCAAAAAACCTGAAAGAGTTATATCTTGTTGGCACTGCCGTAAAAGGACTTCCACCGCTTCCGTCGAGTATGGAACTCTTGAATGCACATGGTTGTGTGTCTCTTATATCAATTCCTTTTGGTTTCGAGAGACTTCCTAAGTATTACACATTTAGTAATTGCTTTGCTCTTTCTGAACAAGTGGTCAGCGAATTTGTAAATAACGCTCTGACTAATGTAGAACGCATCGCGAGAGAGAATCAGCCGGTACCTCTCTCTCTCTCTCTCTCTCTCTCACACACATTTTTGTATCTAATATATTTTGGCTTGCGGCAACAGGAACTCAACAAATCTCTGGCTTTCAGCTTCACCGTGCCTTCACCTGCAAGTAAAAAATTCACTTGTGATCTGCAACCAGGGTCTTCTGTGATGATACAACTGGGTTCTTCTTGGGGAATCACACTCGGCTTTGCTATTTTACTCGAACTTTCATTTTCGGAGGATTACCACGAGGCTAGTGGTTTTGGCATTAGTTGTGTTTGCAGATGGAAAGACAAGGAATTCATCTCTCATAGGCTGGAAAAAAACTTTCATTGTTGGACTCCAGGGGAAGGTGTTCCGGAAGATCACATGTTTGTCTTCTGTGATCTCAATATGCATCCGAGTACCTGTGAAGGAAATGATCCCAGTGTATTGGCGGATCTTATCGTATTTGAATTCTTTACTGTGAACAAGCAGAAGAAGCTTCTAGATGAGAGTTGTAAAGTGACGAAATGTGGAGTCCATGTGATTACTTCTGCAAATGGAGATGCAAGTTCTAACATGACTCAATCGTTTTCGTCCTCGGATAACCTGCTAGAGAGTTTTGATAATGAGGTTGAAGAAGTATGGAGGGTCATCTATGATGACTTAGACGAGAATGATAAAAATTTGTTTCGTTACATTGCATGTCTGTTCAATGACGAGAAAGCTGCTCTCTTGGCACCGCTTATAGCTAGCATTGGCTTGGGGATTAGTTCTAGGCTCAAGTTCTTAGCCAATAAGTCTCTCATACATATATCTCCTTATGGTATTATAGTGCGGCATGGTTTACTTCAGAAAATAGGTAGGGAGGTCTTCCATAGACAGCCCATGGTGCATGGTGCCAAAGACTGTGTACAGGTCTCCATGTCTCGCAATTGGAAGTACGACGTCTTTACAAGCTTTAGTGGGGAAGATGACTGTAATAACAAAATCAGCAACCTTCTTGCAGAATTCAAAGGTAAACTAATTAGTACATCGAAAGAAATAATGAAGAGAAGCAAGTCGGTCACCCCAGAGCTTGTACAAGCTATAAGGGAATCAAGAGGTTCGATTGTCGTTCTCTCAAAGAACTATGCCTCTTCGAGTAGGTGCTTGGATGAGTTGGTAGAGATTATGAATTGCAATAAAGAGTTGGCTCAAAAAGTTGTGGCGATTTTCTACAATGTGGCTCCTTCTGATGTTATGCTTCAGACTGGAGACTTTGGGAGGGCCTTTGAAACCACATGCATAGGCAAGCCAGAGGATAAGAAACAGAAATGGGCGCAAGCTTTGTCCGACTTAGCAAATATAGACGGAGTGAATTCTCGCAAGTGGTATGCTTTGTTCCCATTATTTATGCTTGAATATCTCAGTTCCTTGTTGAAATCTAGTCACTGATACCTCTCGTATTATGCTTTTGTGCAATGATATCTCTCATTGTTAGGGATAATGAAGCAAACATGTTCGAGAAAACTGACTTTGATGTTCTTCATACAACATCAAAGGATTCTGGCGAGATGGTTGGAGTTGAAGATCATGTTACAGACATGGGTTTTTGGTCGGGTTGGGAATCTGAGGAAGTGAAGAAAACAGTTGGGATGTCGGGTTCCTTGGGAAAAGGTAAGAGTAGTACAACTGTTTAGTCAACTCTCTTGGCAATTCCAAAGAAATACCTTTCGTTCTGTTGATATCTATAATCTATATTGTGCGGTAATTGCATGATTTCACCCCTTTTTTCATGACCTGAGAATCTGTGGGTCCGCGCAGGGGACGAGATAAATGCAAGTATGGTTGCTATGCCAGTGGAGCCACCATATTGGTTTAGAGAGGAAGGGAAAGTGATAAGAGCCGAATCATGGAGTCCTAGTTTTCTTGATCGAATCCCATTCGCCGAGCTTTATACTGGAGAAATCCCAGCTGCCTTTTCACAAGGGCTGGGCAATATCCGATCAATGCTCCAATCTGAAAAATCCAGTTAACCGTAAGTTTTCTGAGCACAACAAAGTTTCCATTTATTTGATATACTGTATGTTACAGGCATATAAACTGTATCTTTAGTATATAATATACAAAAAATAAGTAAATAAATTCTATTTACCAAATAATCATACAACTGTTAAAATTTTACAAACTAAGAATCAAGAAAATAAAAACTGAACTTTTATTTGAGTATTACAATTTACTTTTATCAGTTTTTTTTTATTATAAAACAATATATTTTGTCAATTGCTTTTTCGGATATATGGTCAAATATCCGGATTTTAACATATATCCAGCTAGCTCCGGAGGATATCTCACAAAATTATGATATGCATTATGCGTCCACCCCTGCCTTTTACGATTACCACACCCCTGCAGGAGGATATCTCACAAAATTGACTATGGTCGCTTCGTCATTTTAAACGCTTTCTGCTCTTGAACTCACTTCTTCTAGCATTCCTCTTGAGCTACACCCTTTCCTTTTAACTCTGCTTCTGTTTTAGACAGGCCATGGCCCATCAGAGACATTACTACTCTCTATGGCAAATGATGTTCGAGATTGACACTAGTATGTTCCAATTAAGCCCATCGGGAAAGGGTCTTACGGGGTGGTTTGTTCGCCATCAGCAAGAAAGTTGCCATTAAGAACCGGATCAATGCCGCGAGGATACTGATCTGCATCAGATTATTAAGACCTGTTTGTAGCTTTCTTTCCGATGATTTCTGCAAGTACATACTTACTGTTTCAAGTGTTCACGAAAGTACGATTTTATTTAAAACTTTTGCTGACGAAATACCAAAGGAATTATCTTGCGAAGGAAATGGTAGAAGAGGAATATTAGCATTCATTACTGCCCGGTCCTTGCAAGATGAATTAAACCGTAGGAGCTGCAGAATGCAGAGAATATTATAATCTTCCAACAAAAACGCTAAGTTTAGATTGAACCAAATCAGTCCTGAAGAATGTTCGCTGTCTAGCTTAAGGTAAACTAAGCTATTCATGATCTTCCATAACTGCGAACTCTGCGTACCATGAGTCACTTAGTGATCTCTTGAAGATCAAAGCTTAAACATTTAGGATTTGGAATCTTTAACAGAGATCAGGGGAATGTTCAGAGCTTAG
Source organism: Eutrema heterophyllum (assembly GCA_002933915.1). Classification (NCBI taxonomy): domain Eukaryota; kingdom Viridiplantae; phylum Streptophyta; class Magnoliopsida; order Brassicales; family Brassicaceae; genus Eutrema; species Eutrema heterophyllum. The sequence goes on along the minus strand of PKMM01027636.1, from coordinate 373,656 downwards.
AGATAAACGTCCGAGGGAGGCAGAGCGCGGCTTCGTGTATAGTTACAACTTTTAAGTACAGATTTTTTGTCTCAATTAATTTAGCTAGCCAACTTAAGCAATCCTAGCCGAATTAGGATGTTTACATATGACGGGTAAGTTTTTATTTAACCAAAATAAGATCCTTCTGGCAGACCAAACTAAACCAAAGAAAAATAGAAACATAAATTAACAAGGACATGAAATTTAAAAATGCATAATAATGTAAGGTTCAACGCTGAAGACATAGATTCTACTTGATAGAGAGAGGTCACAAAGAACATTATAGTAAACATTAAGGTTTCAAAACAAGGTCTCAACAATAATCCAAAAAAATTGAACAATTTCATCTTAAAGCCTCCTCTCCTTAGTCTTGCTTGGCAGCAAGAGCAGCAGCTTGACCTCTGAGACGACCAGTTCTCCTTGCAGCAATAAGACCAACCTTTTGTCCAGGTGGTGCATCACGACGAACAGTACTGGCGTGACCAATATGTTGATGGTTACCTCCTCCATGAGGATGCTCCACTGGGTTCATAGCCACACCACGCACCTTAGGCCAGCAGTTTCTCTTCACACGGTACTTGTGGTATGCGTTACCTGCCTTGAGCATTGGCTTCTCTGTTCTTCCACCACCTGCAACTTGACCAATCATGGCCCTGCATCCACTTGGGACAATCTTCTTTGAACCAGATGGCAACTTAATCCTATCAAAATCATGCGCAATTTGTAATTGTCAGAACAAAGCTTTTTCAGTATAAAATGAAAATTCATTAAAGCTTTTATTCTACAAGAATGGAAGATAGAGCTATTATTCACTACAAGGGTTGCAAAAGAAAAATGCTTACAAAGATTTCTCAAAAGCAATTTGCTCATAGTGAAGAATCTTGGGGTGAAGAACAAAATCAAATGATAAGCAATCTTTTCTATAAACATTTCTAATCCAATCCGACGCAATCAGCCAAAATGTTGTATACCAAAAACAATAACCTAAAACAATTCTATGAATCCAATCACCAGCGACATATTGAAACTTGGCCGTGAAGAACAAAAGATTTGCACCAGTCATTTTCGAGCAGATAAGCATTTCTAATCTAATCTAACGCATTCATCCAAATGATCAATGGGGAAATATCGTTCCAAGAGAAACAAACCTGCTGGTGTCGTTATCAGGGTTGTGAGCGATAACGATGGCGTAATCACCAGAAGCCCTAGCGAAAACACCACGATCACCGACATGGTGCTCGACGTTGCAGACAACAGCTCCTTCGGGGATAGATCTGAGCGGGAGAACATTTCCGACGACGAGAGTGGCTTTCTTACCGCAGTATAGAAACTGGCCGGTGTACATACCTTCGGCGGCGACGAAGAGCTCCTTCTGCTTCTTGTAACGGAAAGGATGACGGAAGGCGACGCGAGCCAAAGGAGCACCACGTCCTGGATCGTGGATGATCTCCGTCACGACACCCTTGAGATATCCATTTCTCTCACCGAAATCGAGGCTCCTGAATTTCGCCGGACCCTTACGGTGGTGAGTGTGGGACTTGAAGACGGAACCCGCTCCCTTACGCTGAGCTCTGATGACACGACCCATGGAGGATGATTTTCCTTCGTCTTCTTCAGATGACGGCGAGAGCCAGATTCTAGGGTTAAAGGTTTTGCAGAAGAGAAAATCAGGCTTATATTCTGAAATTACTACAGCTTCTCAAAACCCTAGTGGGCTAAGATGGATCATGGACCTAATATAAGTCCAGTCAAAGCCCAAACTAAAAACCCGGGAAAATCGAAGATTTTGAATCATTGGATCAGTCAAATCCATCGAAATCCACGATGCACCCGCCCGCAGCCTACAACTCTCTCATCGTATTCCGTTTTATTTCTTTCTGAAAAAAGAAGAATAAATGGCGATTATTAGTTACATATCGCATGGGGGAAACAAATAAAAAAAATTTGAAATAGAGAAGTTTGTCTGTTTGTGGAGCGTCAAAGTTGAAAAAAAAAAAGCGACAGCCTCAGGCGCATAAATCATCCACCCGCTCCTTCTTCTCTGGCACAAACACGCTCCTCCCACTTTCTTCTTCTTCTTCTCTTCTCTTTCTCTCTGTAGCTCGAGGAATGTTCTTCGATCTTCGTGCGCTCTGAAGTTTGTGTGGAAGCATCATTTGTCACGGTATGCTTCTTTCTGATTTTTTAGCTTGGAAAAAAATTGTTCGGATTTCTTCCGATGGAGATTGAAATCTTTTCAAGAGAAGTGATTCATTTTGGTGTTGTTTGACTTTTTTAATTGTTTTTGTGTTCTAAGTGAGAGATAGTGTAGCTGATGATGATCGGGTATATGTTAAGAACTGGCGCCCATTGGGTAAAATTTTAAAGTGATTTCGAATTTTTATAAGCGTACCTCTCATTTTCTCTTATTGGAAATTGAAATTTTAAAAAGAAAAACTGGTGGGTGAATTTGGTCCATATTCGGAAAGAAATAGTTATTCTAGAAGAAATAAACAAAACGGTCACTGTTGAGTTATACTAGCAATCTAGGAGGCATAAATATTGCGGGATTTGTTGGATAATTTAAAAGCACCATTTACGGAATCGTTTGAAGATTTTGTTTTCCTTTTTTGGATGTTAGTTCAAATTTCAAAACTTTTCCCATGTCGGAACAAAACAAACAATCTCAGTCTCTTTTGTTTTTATATTAAGCCTAAATTTCTTGCTTTTAAAAAAAAAAAAAAACGGATGTGCAGAGTGATCTTGACAAGGAGCATAAAAAAAAAATGGACGGTCGAGGTTGGCCATGGAAGAGAAAGTCTTCGGACAAAGCCACGACCGAGAAACCAGTGGTTGGAAATGAGTCAACTAACGTTTCTTCTTTGTCCTACTTAGCATCTCTTGAGAATCAGGTAGCCTTAATTTACACCAAAGCTCTCTTTTTTTATTGATCTAGTGCTTATGTGTCAGTTTTGGTGAGATGTAAGTATTTTGTGTTCGGTTGTGTGTCAGGACAAGTGTAAAAACACAAACTATGTTCAGATAACTATGGACTCATACACGCATATGAGTAGAATGGAGGATCAGGTCAAATTGTTTGAGGGTCAAGTTAAGGATCTTAAAGAAAAACTCACTCTTGCACACTCAGAGATTAAGACTAAAGAATCTTTGATTCTTCAACATGCTAAAGTCGCTGAAGAAGCTGTTTCAGGTAAGAAAAAACCTCCATATAATTACTATTCTGTTTCTTTGATTACCAGTAGGGCACGAAAACCTAGATAAATCCTGGAATGTTTTCTAAGTGTGATGTAATGAGATTCAGGCTATTTTGAAATGTTCTGATTAGTATTTGTTCTTTAGGATGGGAGAAGGCTGATGCAGAAACTTTGGCACTCAAGCGTCAACTTGAATCTGTTACACTCTTAAAGCTCACTGCAGAGGACCGCGCATCGCATTTGGATGATGCGCTGAAAGAGTGCACGAGGCAGATAAGGATTGTGAGAGATGAGAGTGACCAGAAGCTGCAAGACATGGTTCTTGCTAAAACCAGTCACTGGGACAAGATCAAGGCCGAGCTTGAAGGAAATATTGATGAATTGAGCCAAGGACTTCACCGAGCAGCTTCAGACAATGCAGCACTCACTAGATCGTTGCAAGATAGATCAGAGATGATAGTAAGGATCAGGGAGGAATGGTCTAAAGCTGAAGCTGATGTTGAAAAGCTGAAGACTAATATTCAGTTGGCTGAGAAGGAAATTAGTTCGCTGAAGTACGATGTTCACGTAGCTTCAAAAGAAGTGGAAATCCGTAACGAAGAGAAAAACATGAGTTTGAAGTCAGCGGAAATCGCAAACAAACAGCATCTGGAAGGAGTGAAAAAGATTGCAAAACTTGAAGCAGAGTGTCAAAGGCTGAGAGGGCTTCTGCGGAAGAAGCTTCCTGGTCCTGCTGCTATGGCTCAAATGAAGCTAGAAGTTGAAAGCTTAGGGCATGAGTTCACAGACCCTCGAGAACTGAGAAGCATAGCTCAAAATTCCTGTCACAATGCAAAAGAGATTTCTCCTGATCATAGGTGGGAAGAGTGCAAAAGAGAGAATGTACATCTCACAAGACGTACATTGGAAATGGAGGAGGAGATTCAGACACTTAAAGAACTTCTCGCTGCCCGTAACAGTGAATTGCAGGTTTCGAGAAATGTATGCGCTAAGACTCTTGGAAAGCTTAAGACTCTTGAAGGGCAGTTGCATATGTTTAACAATGACAAGAATGCTCTAAAATCAAATAGCAGAAATCTTTCTGAAAGTCCATCCAGTGGTCATGATCATAACTATCTGCCTAGTGTCACCTCGGTATCCGAAGATGGATTTGATGAAGAAGGAAGTTCCTCTGAGTGTGGCCCAGCAACCTCAATAGATTATCATAAAGTAAGAAAAGCAAATGCCGATGGTTCCTCAAAGCCTAGGATTTCTAATAGACTGGAGTTAATGGATGACTTCCTGGAGATTGAAAAGTTAGCAGCCAATGATCCAGATGGAGCAAACTCAGCTTCTAAATCTTCCAACAGCGTTTGCAGTTGTAAATCTGTAGGCAAACAATCCGCTAGTAAGTCCAGTGAGCAAGATGATACAGCACTTGCTCAGCTGTTAACGGTTCTGCGTTCAAGAATCAGCAGGGAATTTGAATCTCAAGAAGGCATTAGCATTGAGAAAATCGTCGAAGCTACAAAACTCTCGATCCAAGAGATGCAAGGATCATCATCCAAACAACTCTCAAGTCTTCTGTTTGAAGTTGCTGATGAAACTCTGGAGAGACATGTTTTGTCATCTCAGGATACCGGAAACAGCAAAAATGTGCAGAAGAACACCACGGAACAAGATTTGGAAGCAGCTGTTTCCAATATTCACCACTTCATAAGATCAACTACAAAGGAAGCAACACAACCTCAGGAGATGCATGGTAGTGGACTCAGTGAAAGCTTAGAGGATTTCTATTCATTGGTTAGTAAATATTTAACCGGTGAATCAAGCCTTTCTGACCTTATTCTAGAACTCTCCCGCATTTCAGTTCTAGCTAGTAATCTGAACAATGGTGCTTTGGGTCTCAAGTATCATAGTAAAGGGACCTCTGCAGCAGAGAGCAACAACCAGGTTACATTGCTAGAAAAAGAGGTTGAAGAGTCAGGTTCTGATCCTCTGGGAGACGCATTTGCTAAGACAGGGGATCACCGTGTAGAAAGAGGTGGTCATGAGTTGGAAGATTCATCATGCAAGAGCTTGTTGAAAGAGGTGGAAGAGCTAAAGTTAAAGAAAGAGAACATTGGATCAGAATTATCAAGATGCTTGCAGAATCTTGAAAGTGCGAAGGCGGGGTTGGAAGAAAAGGAGAAGCTCATATCAGAGCTGAAATCGCAGCTTAATTCATCAGGGAATCTCCAAAGCTTGGGAGAAACTCAGCTTAAATGTGTGACTGAGTCATACAAATCGCTTGAACTCCGTGCCAAAGATCTAGAAACTAAAGTGAAAAGCTTGGAAGGAGACACAGAGAGACTTGAAATGGCTCTCTCCACAGAAAAGCAAGGCCATGAGGAGACTCTGGCTAAATGCAGGGACCTTCAAGAAAAAATGCAAAGGTATACTACTGAAATCTATAAACCAAACAACTAAGAAATAGTTAAAGCTTCCTTTATGCATAGTTTGTTTTGCTAATTTTGACTTATACTGAAGGAACGAGACTTGCATAAAGTGTTCATCACTCATTTCTCAATCCAGACTCCAACATAATCAGGTACATTTCTTACTAGTCTCTTCTTGATTCGCATCCGTTTTGTTTCATCTACTATTCTAATGCAACTAGCAATAAGCCTCTAAACTAAAATCTACAATTTTCTTGTTGCCAGGAGAAAGACATAGCATCTGCAACAGAAAAGCTTGCAGCTTGCCAAGAAACAATTCACTTACTCAGCCAACATTTACAATCCTTGCAGCCTCAGAACAACCACAATCCCAAATCTCAATCCCCTGAGAAGAAGCTTCAACACCACAAAACCTCAGAAGCAGCGCCAAACTCTTCACTAGATGATCGTCCCCATGATCATATCATTCAACCATCTCATTCTTATAGACACACGGTGAACCCAACGGTCCACGCGATCATCAAGTCTAGCTCGGTTTCTTCATCTTTAAAAGAGGATAATGAGAAGCATACTCGTGGATTAGGCCGTTTCTTCTCCTCTAAACCGAAGAACAGTGGACGTTAAAAAGCTAGGAGATAGATAACACACTCATTATCTTCTTGTTCGTTTGATTTTCATCTTCCTTCTTGATCTGTGTGTATGTTGATATGCGTTTTTGAGTATGTGAGAAGAGAAGAGAACAGTGTTAGTGAAGATCAATCTTTGCCTTATTACATACAACAATAAGACCTCTTAAAACTCAAAACTAAATTAACTGAAAATTGAACTAAACCGGACCATAACCGAGACTAAATTAGAATTTTGCTTCAAAACCGAACAGAAAACAAGTGATTTCTTTTTGTTTATATTCGATTCCTGCATTTCTGCAAGCCGGATAAAGATGTATATCAAATCGATATATTTCTTCATATTTGTCAAATAATAGTAATTGTATGCAGGTGGAAAATCATTACTAAATGACAATTCTATTCGGTCAATGAAGATATATTCGGTAATTTGCAATAATTTTCCCGTAAAGACTTTGAAATTTTATATATATATATACTTGAGAGTTGAAATGATGACGAAGAACTTAGAAATTCTACTATAACTTCAGACATTCTACCGATTAAATCAAAACACGAAAACAAAATTTAATTATTAATGTCAACAATCTCATTCTCATAATAAATAGTGCTTTTATTATCTACATTAAATGGTCTAGAATTTTAGAAGTTTTTCGTCCATAAAAACGACTCTACCAGAAAAATAAGCAAGTTATTTTTTCCAAAGGAGCATTGGTTTAAATTGCATATGAACAATATTTTAAACAAAATAAAAATAGGAACGTGAGGTCCATGCAAACAATAATGTAAGTATCCAAATGGATTTTTGTTTTTAAGAAAATAGAAACAAATAGTTTGAAAGAGGACAGAAAACAGATCAAACAGATAATGCTCATCAATGTCAAGCAGACAAGGTATAAACTCAAAAGCAACTTGAGCGTATGGGCAAGCCAGAGTTTGTACAGACAAATGCTTTTCCTTCTTCTTAAATCTTAATGGTATTAAAAGTCTTTTTATTGAATATTTATATATTTGTTTGGTTTGTGTGTCTTCTGAATATGATATTGGGAATTCATTTTGTGTCTTCTGGTATTCTAATTTAAAACCAGAATATATGATAACTGTGTGCGCTTATTGGATTAAATCGCAAAATTCACATATATACAAGAATAAAGAAGAGGAAGATAAGAGTCAAGATAGGAGAGACATTGTGGCTTACATGCATGTTCTGTCTTTCAAACAACAACTCATCTCTCCAAACCCATTTTCAAAAACACACATTGTCGACTCTTGTCTCACAGTGTCAACAATATATACATATATATATATATAATTAAATAATTAACTTTAGCAAACAATAACGATCACACATATATAATGAGAAGAAACAAAATTTGTTCGAAAATTAGATATGTACTAATGATAAAAGTTTATGTACATGTGTACATGTATATAAGTTTTAGATAAAAGGGTCCTTGTCTTTGTGAATTTAAACTTATTATAAAAAAAAATTGGTAAACTAAACCTCTTTATTGATTGAAATCCTTTAATACTCGTAGTTATGAAATTTGTCATATTTAGTGTGTAGATTTTTTTTCTTTCCAAATCGCATGTATTATTTCTAATTCATAACTTCCCTATCACGTAGCGGGTCTCATCATTCTTACCATTATAAGAATGTAGATACCAATTAAAAATCTATTATTTGCAGAACATGTTTATGAAATTAAAAATCTACCAATTAAAAGCCACTTTGGAAGTCAGTACTAAATATTAGAAATATGATCTGAATTGATCCACCAAACGTTAGAAGCATTTGAAGTTTTTTTCTTATATCCTAATGATAAAAGTTAGATGTACATGTATATAAGTTTTAGGTCCTTTTATTTTTGAATCTAATATTTTTAAAAAAATTTTTTTGGTAAACTAAACATTTATATTAATTGAAATTCTATACTACTCGTTAGTTATGAAAATTTTCATATCTAGTGTATAGATTTTTTTTTTCTTTCCCAATCGCTTGTATTATTTCTGATTCAGAAGTTCCTGTATAGATTCATATCACGTAGCGGTTCTCATCACTATTTACCATTATAAGAATGTAGATACCAATTAAAAGCCACTTTGGAAGTCAGTACTGAATATTAGAACTAAGTTTTAAAACAAATACGGTCTCTCTCTCTCAGGTAGAGATTCTATTATATATATAGATGTTCCACTCACATATGTCGATAGACGATCTTGAAAGAGTTTACCTATAATCATCATGTTGAAATCATTTAACCCGACGGATCATAAAAGCATAATTTGATCTCTATTTAGAAATAAATTTCTTTCTCTGTCATGCTCAGTTCAACTGCCAAATAATGCCTTATACAGTCATACGTATTGACAAATTTTCTTGAAGGCGGCTTAAGAAAATATGAGTTTTATGATTGAAAGAAAAAAACAAAAAAAAACAAAAAAAATAGACAAATGGAACATATGATAAATCATGAAAACGACTCAAAAGCAATTATCGAACCCCACTCAAACAGAAACTATACTGTATAGACTTCGGATCGATCATATCTAATATTTTCGTATTTTTGGGGTCAAAATCTATTATTTTCATTATGATAGTATTAAATTTTTGTTTACTCGAAAATGTTATATCTGTTATAAAAAAAATAATAGAATTTATCATAAAGATAAATATAATAAAGATAAAAATATTATATCCGGTGGAAGGGCGGAATGCTGATAATAGAAAAAATGGAGAGAGATAATACTTCTTGTTGAAGTTCTTAATTATAAATGTGTGAGGTGTGTTTTACATCGAACGAATTCATTCGTATATATAGAGAAAATTTAAGTTATTGTGCGTGACGGTGGGCTCCACATAAAATATATAAAACGTTCATTTGCCGTTTCTTTTGACTTTCATAACACTCCTCTTTGGAGATCAGTGTCACTATTGTCTCTTGCGTTATGTCTTTGTTGCCTCGTTAAAAACATTTACAGGAAAACCCAGTGGGAAAAACCATAAGAAGGTAAAAAGAGTACAACCACGCAAGCTCCCCCTCGGAATGACTAGGGTGTCATCTTATAAGTCTCTTTGATGACGCATTCCAATGTTATTGACATGTTTCCTGAACATAGAGGTGGGTAATGATTTCGTGAAGAGATCTGCTGCATTTTCACATGATTAGACATACTTCACTGCAATCTCTTTGTTCTTTTCAAGTTCTTGAGTGTACGAAAAGAATTTCGGAGAGATATGTTTGGTTCTATCACTTTTGATATATCCTTCATTTGTCTGAGCGACACATGCTGCATTATCTTCATATAGGATAGTTGGCTCCATTTTTACGTGAATTCCACTACTCGATTGGATATGTTGACTTATTGATCTTAGCCATACACATTATCTACTTGCTTCATGGAGTGCGATGATTTCAGCATGATTTGAAGAAGTGGCCACAAGCGTCTGCTTCTGAGAACGCCATGATATAGCGGTTCCTCCGATCGTGAACACATATCCTGTTTGTGATCGGGCTTTATGTGGATCTGATAAATATCATGCATTTGCAAAACCGATCATTTGACTCTTTGAGTGTTTAGGATAAAACAAACCTAAATCAATAGTCCCTTGGAGATAACGAAAGACATGTTTAATCCTATTCCAATGTCTTTTTGTAGGGGATGAGCTGAATCTTGCCAAAAGATTAACAGCAAATGATATGTCAGGTCGTGTACAATTGGCAAGGTACATAAGGGCTCCAATTGCACTTAGATATGGTACTTCAGGACCAAGTATCTCTTCATTTTCCTCATGCGGTCGGAATGGGTCATTCTCAACCTTAAGTGATCTAACGACCATATGGGTACTTAGAGGAGTTGCCTTATCCATATTAAAGCGTTTTAACACTTTTTTAGTATATGTGAATTGGTGCACAAATATACCCTTTTTAGAATGCTCAATTTGTAAGCCAAGACAATACTTTGTCTGTCCGAGATCTTTCGTCTCAAATTCTCCTTTCAAATATTCGGATGCTTTTTGTATTTCCCTTTTAGTTCCGATAATATTTAGATCATCAACATATACCGCGATAATTACAAATCCGGTAACTGTTTTCTTTATGAAAACACATGAGCATATAGGATTGTTCACATATCATTCTTTTGTTAAATGCTCACTGAGACGATTGTACCACATACGTCCAGATTGTTTTAGCCCATATAACGATCTCTGCAACTTTATTGCACATAACTCTTTGGGTTTAGATTTCAATGCTTATGGCATTTTAAACCCATCGGGAATTCTCATATAGATATCAGTATCTAATGATTCATATAGATATGCTGTAACGACATCCATGAGACGCATCTATAGATTCTCGTCAGCCGCTAGACTCATTAAGAATCTAAACGTGATTGCATCCATAACAGGATAATACGTTTCCTCGTAATAAATCTTGGGTCTTTGAGAAAAACCTTGAGCCACGAGGCGAGCTTTGTATCTCATAATTTCATTTTTCTCATTTCGTTTTCTAACGAAAACCCATTTGTATCTAACTGGTCTCACATCTTTAGGTGTGAGTATAATAGGCCCAAATACATCTCATTTATTAAGCGAATCAAGTTCGACTTGTATGACATCTTTCCATTTCAACCAGTCCTGCCTCTTTTGGCATTCATACACAGACCTTGGTTATGGATCTTCCATTCCATCGTCTATTTCTTTAGACACTAAGTATGAGAAAACGTCGTCAACATCATCTATTTTATTTCGATTCCATATCTTTCCATTATGGATGTAGTTGATGGAAATTTCATGATTTCCTTCAGGTTCATGATGCCCTATATTATCATTAGTCTCATGATTTGCTTCTTCCAAAATGCTTTCTGCTATTTTGGGAATATCATGCTTTTCAGCTTCCTTTCGTTTTCTAGGATTTTTATTTTTAGATCCAACAGGTCTACCACGCTTTAAGCGTGTTCTTGACTCATGTGTATCATCTGCTCTTTCACTTTCTTGTGGTATTTCAATACGAGCATGGGCATTTGCAGCTGGTATATGTGATTTAGTTACCGTTTTAGTATCTGCAAATGCATCAGGTAGCTGATTTGCTATACTTTGTAAATGCATGATTCGTCGAACTTCTAGTTCTGACTGTTTTGTAGGAGGATCAAGGTGTAACAGAGATGGCACACTCCATTTGATCCTTTCCTACTTGTTTGTTTTCTCCCCCTAGAATCGGGAATATTTTCTCATCAAAATGAGAATCGACAAAACGTGCCGTAAAGACGTCACCAGTCTGTGGTTCTAGGTATCGTATAATTGATGGAGAATCACATCCAATATATATTCCCAACCTTCTTTGTGGCCCCATCTTTGTACGTTGTGGTGATGCTACATGCACATAAACCGCACAACCAAAAATTCTTAGATGGGAAATATTTGGTTCTCGACCAAATGCTAACTATAGTGGGGAATACTTATTGTACACACTTGGTCTTATCCGAATGAGTGCTTCTGCATGAAAAATATCATGTCCCCATACAGAGGTTGGAAGTTTTGATCTCATGATCAATGGGCTTGCAATCAGTTGCAGACGCTTAATTAATGATTCAGTCAAACCATTTTGTGTATGAACATGTGCCATAAAATGTTCAACTTCGATTCCCATTACCATGCAATAATCATTGAATGTTTGTGATGTGAATTCAACAGCGTTGTCTAGTCTAAATCTTTTAATGGGATAATCAGAAAACTGAGCCTTTAGTTTGATTATTTGAGTTAAGAATCTCGCAAATGCCATATTTCGAGATGACAATAGACAAACATGTGACCCTCTGCTGGATGTGTTAATTATTACCATAAAATAGTGAAATGGTCCACATGGTGGATGTATTGGTCCACAAATATCCCCTTGAATTCGTTCAAGGAATTTTGGTGATTCATTATTGATTTTGGTTGACGATGGCCTTATGATCAATTTTCCTAGAGAGCATGCAGCACATGTCATTTTACTTCTCTGATAAATCTCATGGATTTTCATCGAATGACCATGTGAGCTCTCTATGATTTTACGCATCATTGTGGTGCCTGGGTGACCGAGGCGATCATGCCATAATATTAAATCCTCAAGATTTTGTTTCATCACAAGATGCGATTCTATTGCATCTATGTAAGTATGATGCAAACCATAAGGGAGATCTGGGAACTTTTCCCATATAACCCTTTCTCCCAATTTATCAGAAGTTATGTACATATACTTCTTTCCATCCTCAGTTGCAGACTGAGTTCCATATCCTTGAAGGTATATGTCTTTGAAACTCAACAAATTCTTTTTAGAATTTGGAGAATACAAGGCGTTATTTATGGAAAATTCTGTTCCATTAGGCAACATAAAGTTGGCATTGCATGTTCCCTCAATCAGGTCTGTAGGACCCGATATTGTGTCAACAATCATTTTTGTTGGTTTTAACACAGAGAAAAATCTCTTATGTCTCAGAATAGTGTGCGTTGTTCCACTATATGTTATACAAATTTCTCGAATATTTTCCTTGGATATTGTTCCATTCCTATTGTGATCCATTTCTGTAATCAACATAAACATCAATAAAGAAAACGAAAATTTCATTCATAGAAAACAAAACACACAATAATTATACATTAGAATATTTTAAAAACAACATTTATTCATTTTAAAAACTGAAATGTAATAATTATACATGGAATTACTCAAGACTATTCCGTAGTCTCACTACAAGCATTTCAGTTATCTGCAAGAGCGGTCTCGTCGAGATCATTTGCAAAGTCGAGGGAGTCGAGGTACGATGTACCCTCAAAGTATTCCATGAGGTTCACTTCCTTCTCTTTTCCTTTAATCGACTCTTGGTACAACTTACAAAGATGTGGTGGGGTTCGGCATGCCTTGAACCAATGTCCTTTGGACCCACATCTGTAACATATATAATCACGCATCTGGGTGGTATTTACTTGGGTTTCTTTCCCCTTTGAAATATGTTCAGGTCGAACCCATTTGTATGAGTTCTTCCCTTGTGGGTTGTAAGTTCTACCTCGTCCGCGATTGAATCGACGGCCACGACCCTGATAGGTTTGAATTTTTCTCTCGGGATCCCTTACATTTGCAGCATTCACTTCAGGGAATGCTCTGGTTCTCGTAGGTCGAGAGTTGTGGTTTTTTATGAGAAGTTCACAATTCTTTTCCGCTAATATGAGAGTCACAATTAGCTCAGAGAACCTTTTGTATCCGCGACTTCTATAAAGTTCTTGCAGGATACGGTGTTCTTTATGAAAAGTGAGGTAAGTCTTCTCGAGCATCTCTGCTTCGGAGACAGGCTTACCACAAAATTTCAACTGTGAGACTATTCTCAAAATAGCGGAACTATATTCATCCACTTTCTCAAAATCTTGAAATCTCAGGTTTTTCCACTCCTCTAAGGCATGAGGGAGAGTTATTTCCCTCTGGTTGTCAAACCTTTCCTTTAGAGCTTGCCACAGCTCTGCTGGGTCTTTTATGCCCGCATAATCATGCGTCACGTTCTCATCTAAATGTTTTCTTAAGAAAATTATCGATTTTGCCTTATCTTCGGCAGGAGAGTTGTTTCCTTCTTTTATTGTGTCGGATAATTTTTTTGACTCTAGATGGAGTTCCACATCGGTGGTCCATGCTATGTAGTTCGCTCCAGTAATTTTGAGAGCTGAGATCTTAAGATTCTCAACGCTTGCCATTTTTGATTTCTAAAAATAAAATCATACAAATATTATTAGTATTATAATTTTATTAGAAACCGTTTACATGAATAACAAAAGCAATTACAAGAAAAAATAGTGCATAGAAAACTAGCACAACAGTTGGGGTAAACTCTTCGGGACTAACTACTCCCACGAAGAGACCATAAATAGAAGCAAAAATTACAATTGAACTTAAAAGCAATAACAAACTAATTATTTTTAGAAACATTTTTCTTACAAAAGAAATCTAAGAAAAAATCTTTGAGAAAGATTTGAGAGGAGATGAAATATTTGAGTGAAAAAGAGTTAAAATGAGTATATTTATAGGTTGAAAACACTGTTCATATCCGTTGGATTTTTGAAAAAAAATGTGAAATTTTTTCTTTGTGACCGTTGGAACCAAAGAAAATCAATCTGGAAATTTTAATATGTATCAGTTAAATCTCTCAATTTTCAGATAGGTTTATATACAGGCGGCCGAGCCTCCTTATATAATAACCATAACAAACAAATAATTAACGGTAATATTGTGGTGACAGAATCATCCACATTTAAACAGTAAATAAAATATGTGGCGGCTTAGCCATCCAGTATAATATTGACAATAAATAAATAAATCATGGTAATTAAAATCATCCAGTAAAATTGCAAGTAAATAAATTATGGTGACGGAGTCATCCATATTTAAACAGCAAATAAAATAAACGAGGCGACAAACCGTCCACTATAGTAGGGTATATATTGTAAATAAAAATTTACCTGAAAGCAGAGTAATCGTGCTGATAACGTGTTATAAAAAAAGTAATAGAACTTATCATAAAGATAAATATAAATAAAGACAAAAATATTATACCCGGTGGAAGAGCAGAATGCTGATAATAGAAAAACCGGAGAGAAATAATATTTCTTGTTAAAGTTCTTAATTATAAATGTGTGAGGTGTGTTTTACATCGATCGAATTCGTTCGTATATATAGAAAAAATTTAAGTTACTATGCGTGACAGTGGACTCCATATTAAATATATAAAACGTTCATTTGCCGTTTCTTTTGACTTTCATAACAATATCGACATATCTATCGACATATCTAGACTAGTTTTATGTGCATATGAAATGTGCAGCGATAAAATAAGGGGATGTGTCCAACAAAAATCGATTCATAACCTTAGCTAGGATTTTCCAATCTGGTTTAACCAGTTCTTTTTTTTTGTGCAACTTGGTTAACCAATCCAAAACAAACAAAAACGCCCAAAGATAACTGATCGAATAAATAAATACACCGATTAATTTTTCAAATGTTGTTTTTTTAGAATCTCAACCAGCATTATTTTTCTGATAAAACCAAATTATAAACCGGACCTCAAAATGTGTAACCGTATTGAATACATCGATTTCTATGTTTCATGAATCGAATTCCAAAAAACAAATCATATATAGAGAAGAGAATCTTGTTTAACATTTGGAGTAAATCATGGTCTACGTACAGCAAAGAGTTTGGTGATGATGGTTCGATTGATCATTCTTTTGAATACACTTATGGTTGTGGAACTCAACTGATCATGACGCTTTGCCCATATGTTGTAGAAACAATATTGGAACCACAGATGGTAAATCGTTGATGTTTGGCCAACTATGATTGATAGACCGTGAAAACAATTGTCTGAGGGAATATCATCAGTTTTGCGAATATGCTGATTATTGTTTATTCGTGTCTGTTTTATTTTGATTAGTCCAACGTTTTCAGATACAGTCCACAGAAAACATACAATACAGTTTTTATAAATCGCTTTTATTTTTTCAATGTTTGCACATAGACATAAAAAGAAGGGTGATTTGCATCAATATTATGTTCTGAGCACAAAATTAGCTGATTACCACACTGAAGCAGTTAATTGAGAAAATAACATTAGTCAACTGTCTAAAATAAGGAGAAATGTCGACTAAGCCCTTGCTCCCTTATTTTGGACAATGCGTTTCGCTGACATGAAAGCGACATCTCATTTTTTTAAAAGTTGGATACGCTATCCTCAAGTTTTGCACAATAACAACAACAACTTTAACACCATCGAGTTTTGTGTATGTGTCTACGTTAATTTTGTTTTTGTTTGTATTGGACTAAGGTTTTTTCGAAGGTCCCCTTCTTGGATCACATAAATAGCCACTCACGAACCCCATAGACCGCCACTGGTCATCCTCAAAACAAACTATGGTTTGTCTACTTCTCAAAAGAAATAAGGGTGAATATATTGAGTAGTAGTCTATTTGTTTGTATAGTTAGTTTGTTATATCTATATGAAGTAGTCATCTATTTGTTGGTGTATTTTTAATGAAATGTAGTCATCTATTTTTTATGAGTGTTTATAGTTAACGTAGTTGAATATACTGAGTAGTCACATGTTTGTGTAGTTAACTATTATATAGTAAACACCTTTTGGTATTTGAGTATATATTTTTGGTGAATAGTCATATACTATGTGATGATAGCCACATGTTTCTATAGTTGTGTGGTTATGTCTATTTGAAGTAGTCGACTATTTGTATAGAGTAAATAGTTTTGACTACTGACTACTGCTATGTTTGAAAGGAATGCTCCGCCAATACTGGATGAAATTTCGGATGATGGTAAGAAGTTGACTATTTATAGTCAATTATTTTGTTTGTATGTGTAGTTGTCTACCAAATTAATATATTTGTACATGACTATTTCTGGTTTTGACGTAAAGACACTACTTTAAAAGCTTTACTTACAAAGATTGAAAGGAAAAACTTAACTATCAATTTAATAGACTATGTAATCACATAGAAAACTCATTACAAATAGTTTCTCCAATGTTTTGTTTAGAAGTTTACATGCACATCCTAAACGACAAGCGTCCTTTGCCAATCCTCTTCCTACCCTTACTATCACATCAAGGAGTAGATCGCGTATCTGATGAAACACATTTTATTATTTCGGAGTGGCATTACATTGATGATTCTCAATTTTGCTACAAAATTAGGTAGTTAGTAAGTTTAACTCTGAAAAGAAGATAGCTATTTATTCTAACATGACTACACATAGAAAGTAGTTACATATACTAAACAAACCGATTTTGGAACTATGAGAATAAAATAGTCCATTACGCAAAGACAGCTATGCAAACAGAGTAATCAAATATAATAACATAGCCTGTTACAAAAAGACAACTATGTATAGAGTAAATAGTTTTGACTATTGACTACTGCTATGTTTGAAAGGGATGCTCCGCCAATACTGGATGAAATTTCAGATGATGGTAAAAAGTTGACTACTTATAGTCAATTATTTTGTTTGTCTATGTAGTTGTTTACTAAATTAATGTATTTGTAAATGACTACTTTTGTTTTTGAGGTAAAAACAGTGCTTTAAAAGCTTTTACTTACAAATATTGAAAGGAAAAAATTAACTATCAATTTAATAGACTATGTAGTCACTTAGAAAACTCATTACAAATGGTTCCTCCAATGTTTTGTTTAAAAGTTTACATGCACATCCTAAACGACAAGCGTCCTTTGCAAATCCTCTTCCGACCCTTACTATCACATCAAGGAGTAGATCGCGTATCTGATGAAACACATTTTCTGACTTCGGTGTGGCATTACATTGACGATTCTCCATTTTGCTACAAAATTAGGTAGTTAGTAAGTTTAACTATGAAAAGATAGTTAATTATTCTAACGTGACTACATATAGAAAGTAGCCACTATACTAAACAAACCGAGTTTGGAACTATGAGAATAAAATAGTCCATTACACAAAGACAGCTATGTAGACAGAGTAATCAAATATAATAACATGGTAGTCAAACTACTAGTGTATCAAAATTAATCAACAACTATAATCAAACCAACCCTTACTATCACATCAAGGAGTAGATCGCGTATCTGATGAACATTTTCTGACTTCGGTGTGGCATTACATTGATGATTCTCCATTTTGCTACAAAATTAGGTAGTTAGTAAGTTTAACTATAAAAAAAGATAGTTAAGTATTCTAACGTGACTACACATAGAAAGTAGTCCATTACACAAAGACAGCTATGTAGAGAGGGTAATCAAATATAATAACATGGTAGTCAAACTACTAGTGTATCAAAATTAATCAACAACTATAATCAAACCGATATTGACCCTAAGAGAATAAGGTAGTCACCTACTCTACACAAAACGAGTATGGAACTATGAGAATAAGATAATATGTTACGAAAAGACAGTTATGTACACAGAGTAATCAAATAACTGGTGGGGTGACAATTTGTCACTGGCAAATATCGAAAGTAATGAACTATTGTCGACAAAAAGAGAACGCAACTATCAAAATAAGATAGACAATTCCAGAAAAATAAATTGATAGCTAATCTATGCGAATCATATAGTCCATCACTCAAACATTACTACATAACACACAGTAGTCAACTATTATACATTAACACATAAACGAATATCCGGGAAAGGCGTCTAATTTGGGTCCTAAATGTAAGTTGAGTTTCAAATATAGTGTAAATCTTTGAAAATCAGACGAAGAACCGGGAAAGGCATCTAATTTTGATCGTAAACGTAGTAAAAAACAACAGATCTATTGTAGATCTATACAAATCGAAGCTAGATTGAGCGATACAACAAGAGATTTTAGTAGTCGTAGATGTAGAAACCCTATAAACTACACATCTATTGTAAAGAGATCCGAGTGCGAGCTAGATTGAGCGATTCAAAAAGAGAGCCACTCGAATGAAGGCATATATATCAGATTTTCGGATAACTAAAAAAAGAAACGATGGGGAAGCAAAAAAACCAATTAGGTGTAGGAGACGACGTTGAGAAAGACGGATGCGTCGCCGGTGTAGTGAACGGTGAGGAAGCAAAAAACATGTTAGATGGAGGAGTGAACGGTGAGAAAGACGAGTGCGTCGCCAGTGTAGTGAACGGTGGGGAAATGAACAAACTTGTTAGATAGATGAGTCGACGATGAGGAAGACGGGTGTGTTGCCGTTGTTGTGAACGGTGGCGTGACCGGAGACTAAATTTTCAGAGACTAAAGAGCGGTGGTTTGGGTCGACATTCCCATATCTAATATTTTAATCAATAGGAATATTGAAATTATTAAAAAGAAATAATAATAATGAAAAGTAAAGTAAACAGTTGTCAAAATATGAAAAAAGTTGACTGCTATGGTCGATTATAACTAACATAGTTTGAAGTATTCGATGGGATGTTCAGTCTTTTACCACCATTTCCCATTGAATAAAATATTAATATTTTATTTCCTTAATTTGACTTCCATATTTTGTCATCTCACCTAATTTCCCCGGTAGTCAAAACCAAAATACTTCATTTTGTCAAAAGCAACTTCTTAATTAATAGTACTTTCTACTCGATTTCTATCAATCATTTTTTGTAACATAAAGTTCAAATTTTGAAAATCTGTGTTATAAACAAGAGAATAAAATTTATTGATTCAAAATTAATACAAATAAACTAGCTATTCCTCTCGAGAACCAACGGTCAACAATACACATTGACTCGAGGGAAAAAGTCGCCCACCCAAACTAATATACAAAATATTCAAAATAAATAGAAACAAGACACCGAAATTATGTATAAGAAGAAAATAAAAAGAAAAATCCCAAGAGAGTGTTTAATTAAAAAAACTGTTAGGTATATTATATAGCCACAAATCTTGAGTCAATGCTTAACGCGATCCCCGCCATTTGCTTCCGTCTTTTTAGTAAAGAAAAAACCTAAATAATATATTTATATATATATTCCTTATTGCTTCTTGATTTTCTTGTTAATAACTTTGATGCTTCGATCTTCCGAGTCTAGAGTGTGGCAATGTGATCAAACCCTTAAGAACCTTAAAGGGGATCATAATCTCGAGAGATGACCCATTGAGCTAAATCAGTCTCTCTGGAAATCGATTTCTATCTGAACATGGAGATGAGAGATCGAAAGACGACTTCATCACAAGGGATAGTGAGACCCATGTCGTGCTCGAACCCAAACTCTTCCTCGGCTAGTTGGAGAAGTGTCTGAAACTCAGGATGAGCTAGCCATGAGATTGGTATCACATAGCGACTCCGGTGTTGACCAACGTAGACCGGAAAGTGACCTTTCGGCACATCGTTGAAGTAGCAATTACCTTGATTCTTCTTTCCAAGACTCGAGCATCTCTTCAAGATTTTCTTTATAGATGCTGCTTGAGACGCTGCCACTTTGTTCGACTTCTTTAACGCCATGATTTGAGCTAATTGAAACCTAATAACTTGGCTAGAGAGAGAGATAGACAGATAGATAAATAAGTAAGAGAGAGAGAGAGAGAGAGAGTTTGGTATGATTGAAGAAAGGTGTGGATGTAAAGGTGGTGGGGAGGAATATGGAGGGGTATTTAAGGGCTCAACGGGAGTGAAAAGTGAAAGCCTTTTGTTAAATTAATAGAAAAAATCGTATATACTTTTTTACATAGATTTTTTAGGTTTACTTATGACTTTTTAGAAGATTTGTGACTAGGTTATATGTATTAATTATATACACAATAACGACTAATTCATGCAGAAACACATGAAGTGTTTTCCTTGGTATTATCAATCATATTAATGCAAAGCAAACCCGCGTAAACATATACAATCCACGTAAATTATAAATTCAAATCTCATCAACCCAAAATACTTTTTTTTATTGGTACATTAAATTCCATCAAAATCCACACACTTTTTGATTAACACTCAATGAATGTCCAACTATATTCTTAGCAAAAAAAACGTCCAACTATTTCTATCGTAAAAATGGATTTTTTAAAATAATTTCATGTTATAGTGAAAGCAAATATCATGTGGGATGTAGGGCAGAATTAGAGACAAAGCCATAAGGGAAAGGGGGAAGGGGGGGATGAAAGAATGAATACAAAATAAAATGGGAAGGTCTTATAAACAAGGTAGGGACTATAACATTGCCTACATTGTCTCCCTTTTGTGTTTTTATTTAGACACAACTCTATTAATCAATACAAGTAGTGTCCGTTTTCACTTTACCTCTTTACACTCTTCTTCAGATTTTGTCTCTACTGAAACTTCCAATTTTATTACAACTAATTTATAAATAAATCAAAGAAAAAAAAACAGTATGACCGTTAGTATATATATATATACCCGTTTTGTCATAAATTGATTCCGTTGCAAAGGATTACGGACGAGTATAAAGATATGTGAAGTGAACAAAAAGTACGTCCTTGCAAGATCACATGTCTTTTGCTACAACTAGAGTTGCCAACACTTTAATACCCATCCTTTTTCTTTTATTTTTATCTAGAAATTAAAAAATAACAAAAAAATAATTGTAGTTCGGTGATTTTATATTTTCACTTTAATTAGAAATATAATCCGGTACAGCTAGAAATAGAAACTATGGAATATATTTCTATTTCTGAGATATATTATGAATCCCCCTCTCCATCCCTAAAAGAACAAACCTTAATTATGTTGAAGTCTTAATTATTTTGTCTCGGGTGTGAGTTTCCGGTTCGGTCTCCTGAGAAAGACCGGCCCATGTGAAAATTTGAAAATGAAAACAAATGCTTAGGTTGGAACCTAATCTTTTGTTTAATTGATAGTATCAAATCCATGCAACCTAAGCATTTGTTTTCATTTTCAAATTTTCCACGTACTTCTTTCCCTTTCTGTTCAGCTCATTCCTCCGATGCCCTGTGTTCCACGTACTTCTTTCCCTTTCTGTTCAGCCTTTTCTTTTCTCATTTTATCCTTTTTTCCTCTCATTTTAATGTGATGAATCAATCAGCATCATCAAACATTTTCAAATTTGGCTTTGTGATGAATCCTATCTAATTAATTGCAAAATTTTCCGTGGTAGAAACCCCATATCGTGTATACTTTGATAACAAAAAAAGGAAAATTTTAAAAGGTGATTGAAAAGGACTCTTTGGCAGTTTCTACACTATTTTGTCATCTAACCGATCGACCTTGTTAAACAAAAAAATGAAAAAAAAGTAGCCAATATTTTATTCTTCTGCTTATTCAAACAAAACAATATGATACTTGAAATAAATAGATCAATTGATAGTGCCGTCGATCGACCCTTTTAACGTTTTGGTTCAGGAATTGAAATAAGAGGTGCATATTGTTACAGGCGGTACATCTCACATCCAACAAATAAATACACCATATATATTGTTTAGAAAATCGGATGACCAAATGAAAATTTACGATAAGACTAAATCATTGATTAGTTCAACTAGTAAAGATACAACGCAAGACGTTTATTTCATATATATATAACAAAACTCACATAGCTTACCACTTTTTTTCTTAAAGATGAACATTGATAATTATTATATTTATACTGTATAACAAGTTATATTACAAGAGTTCTAAAAAAAAAAAGTTATTGCACAATATATTTTTCTTAAGATTTGTTTTCAATTTTCTAAGCACTGTAACCTTATAAGATTTGGTTGTTTTTTTTTATAGGAGTATAAGAAGATTTGACAATATTTCAAGAAATAAGGACAAAAAGAAAGAAGGGAAAGAAATATAAGAAAGAAGATCTTAGTGTCGACAAATAAGAAAAGAGGCTAGGAGTTTGGATTCATCAACTGAAACAATAAATAGGGGAGGGATAAAATTGGATTTGTATGGTTGTTAAAATTATATGAAAAACTTTAAAAATGACACTATTTGTGAAAATGGAATAGAGGAGAAAAGTAAAAAGAAACGTGCGATATTGTCGTATTTATAGAATAAAAATAAAGAAAACAAAAATAAGAGACGGTGTGTGTAGGGACAAAGGAGAAGGAGACAATGAGAGAATTAATCAGGTGGAAATGAAAGGAACAATACTTGGCTGTCCTGAAATGGCGCTTCTGCTGTGGTTATAACTTTGTAGACATGATCCCTCACACTCTTCATTATCCCCACACCCAAATTCATATCCTCCTCATCAGCATCATCGATTCATCCTCATCGACTCATCGTCATCATAACCCCACTTTTCCACAATAAAAATAATTCTCTGAATTTCTACCTATTTGGATCAGTATTGATACGGGTATATTCGAGTAACCGGAAATCCCTAACTCTTACTTGATCGGATCTTAATTTAGATATATTTCGAGTAATGTTTTTTCTTCTAAATGTATGTTCAAACTATATTTAACCGACTTGGTTTGTAAGTTTTTATTGTAAGTTTCAACATCAATATTTCCTTTGCTAGTAATTAGGATAAGCAACCGGCTTATCAACATCACAAGTTGTCACCAATTTAGTACAACATATGAATGAACTGAACAATAAAAAAAAACGTAGTGTATATATCTTGGTTTCTCTTTGCCACTTTGTTCGCCAATTAATATATCTTGGTTATTGATTTTTATATGTATTTATGTTACACTATATTAGACTCCGCGTGATACGCAAAAACATTATAAAATATTTAGATTTTAAAATTGATAATCTGCCTAATTATGATCCGTAAAATTAGATTTTAAAGATCCCGTTAAGCTATCCACAAATAAAGTTTTATGATTCGCAATTAAGAAATTAGAATTGTTTCATATTACCCATAAACATGATAAACAATTATTCTAAATAAATGATAGAGTTTCAAAAATATAATTTTCATTATATTGTAGTTTCTGTTTTTTTCTCTTAATTTACTTTTTCTATTTTAGTAAATTTAATTTAAATAAACATAATTCATTTTTTCCTTACCGAAATAAATAAAAAATATGAAAGTTTATATTGTTACATTGACACATGTTACGATCTAAATTAACAATGACATATATGGTGAGTTATAATTATCCTAGGTGTCACATTCATTCAGTTTTTTAAAATAAGATGTCACATTAATGTGTTTGCTTTCAAAACAAAAAAAATCACATTTATTATTTGAATCAAACATTTTTTATTTTATTTTATAAACGCATACGGATAATTAAAGTTAAGCTGTGTGGTGACATTCACAAAAACACAAATTACTAATCCATTTTTTTTTGTTGGGTATAATTTTGTTTGCTTTTAGAATTTCTAACAATTATTTGATAAAATATAGTTTATTTTGTCTTTATTTTCTTCAACGTGAAAATTAATATACTAAAGGCAAAACGCAAATATTTTCATTTTAAACAGTCATGATGAAAAGCTGAATTTTGTGATCTTAAACCTGGATTTATAATCTTGATCTTTGTCTAAACTAAAATGAGATTTATACTTTGGAAACTAATTATATTTTTGATACCTTCGACAGTACATGTCTACGACAAAAATAATACACTCAAACCTATAAAGTACAGTACAAAAGAGATTGATTTTGCAATAGGTACGTATGATGTGATGTAGTTACAAAGCCAAGTCACCTATCAGCAGGCTTTGGTGATAGAATTAATATTTTTTATTTTTCGTCAAACTTTTATTCAATCAAATTCAAAACTGTAAAATGGACCAAGCTCCTAACGACAAAAATACATAAAATAATATTTGAGAGATCTTTCTTTTAAAAAGATATTATAGAGAAAGATATTTAAAAATCAATATAAATTTCCTCAATTTTCCTACAAATTTAATTTCCACTTCAATAGTTAAATGGACAGCTTCGAACGACAAACTGGATAAAAAGATATTAGAATTAAGATTTTTAACATAAAAACATAGTTCTTTCCCCACCTACAAATTCAGTTTCCAATCCAAAACTTATAAAAGGGACAGCTCCTAAGACAAAATGAATAAAAAAATCATGGGAATAATACCTTAACCCACCAACGGGAGAAATTAACTTTTATAAAAAAAAAGATATATATTTTGATGTTAAACAAATATATATATGTCTGCTAACTCCACATATGAGCAAGTACAACAACAAAAGAGAGTAACAGAAGAGTTGCTCATATGATCCTTAAACACTGTAGGATCCATGTCTGCAAAAATATATATGACTCTCCCATGTGGCACTTACCTATCAACAACAACTCAGCACAAAGTCTTTAGCACCACAAGCAGACAAATAATCCTCAAATAGAATCTGAGCCACAAATTTGATTTTGTGGATAATTTATGACGAGAGAAGTTTTTTTTTTCTCCCACCACCACGTTCTAAGGCCACTAGAGTAGAACATTGTCTTCTGTCTTTCAGCTGATTACAACTCTTTGCAGTTTCTATGTCACATTTGATGTGAGCCTCTCTGATAACTGTCAGTGTCACAATCTGTATTTTCCAGTTTCTCCTTTCTTAGGAGAAGTGTATTTGTTTATTCTTCCAGATTTAGACAGACTAAAGAAGTCATTTCAAGGTGTTTCCTGTTTGTAAATGCCTAAAATTGGTGGATACTCTCATGTTCTGTGATTGAAAATGACCAAAGGAGAAATGATTTATTACATTATTGTACAGGAGGCAATGCCTGTCCATGTCACAATAATGGAAGAATTTGATCCTTTCTGCTTGTGTTCTTCCACTGATTTTCTATTACAACGAAAACATGATTGATTCGACGACCAGTGGAAAGTTGGTTTTAATAATTTGGCTCCAAAAGGAAAGAAGAAGATATGCACAACTTCGTTACCAAGTCAAACATGTAATATTCATGAATCCAAGTTTGACATTTTTGGAAGCATGATCTTTTCTTTGCAAGAACGACTACAGAGTTGATCATCTCAAAAAAAAAAAAAAAAAATTAATAGCATTGAAGAATACGGAATCGCGCGAGTGGGCTTATTCGCGGCGATTTCTCTTTCGCCAAAAAGTTTGAGAGTCGAAATCTAGATCTCAATCTCAGAGCTCCTCTGGTCACCGGATTGTGGAGTCTCCGGTGGCGCGCGAGGATCTCTGCCTTTTGTCACCAGCGGAGCTTCATCCATAGTGGGTTTCTCTTCCGATTGCGTTTTGGTGGCGATCCCAGTTCTGCGGCGGCGTCGCGAGGCGGTTAGTGGCTCTGGTGGTGGTTCCTGTTCCGGCTCTGTGAGGACGTGACTCGGTGGTGGTTCTCCTCCTGGTTCTCTTTCTTCGGCAAGGTCGGCTTCTAGGGTTTGCTCGGATCCGACTCCGTGGTGGGTTTTGGCGGTGGGTGGGCTTGCGGTTAGGGCTCTCGCCGGATGTCGCCTCATGTGAAGTAGGTTCCGCTCGGGGACGGCGGATCTACGGACAGCGGTGTTTTTCCGGTGGTTGCTCCCTTCTATCAAACTCTTTCCCCTCTTCTGGCGTGCTCTTCGTGGTTGAGGTGAGGTCGCTCTTCCCTTTGGTCTTCCTTGTTGCCTTGTGTTCTTCATCGGCTTGTTCTGGGTGGGCGGTGGTGGTCATGTTCCCCGTCTGCGCCTATAGTTCCCCTGTTTTTCGGCATCTCTATGTTCTCTGATAAGCAAGCATCGGCTTTGTGGTGGCTCTCGGGTGGTGGTGTTGTGGTTCTCTTTAGTTGGTGGTTTTTTGGACTGGTGGTTGTTGCTTTCTGGTGGCGGCAGTTTCTCCGGTGGCTGGAGTTTTCTCTCGGTTTCGTTCTGCGGCGATGGTGATCCGGTGCCATCGTCTTCTCCAGTGTAGTCCGGTCCGGCTGCGAGGCGGCGCAGTCCCTGGTGGCGTCGGTCTTCCTCTCCGATTTGCTTGCTAGGGTTTCGTTTTTCTCCGGTTTGTCCCGATTTGCTTTTCCGGTCCAGTTCGGTTGTCGTTACCTTTATGTAATTCGGTTTAGTTTACTAACCAGACCCAATTTCAGGACTAAGGTTGGTTTTAAATTTCGGTATCAAAAAAAAAAAAATCAAAAAAAAATTAATACGAAAAGGTTCAAAAAAAATGTACGACTACAGAGTTCTGAACAGCAGCTACTAAACGCAAGCGCAAATATTTGCATTTGAAACAGTCCAGGTTGAAAAAAGTTGAATTATGTGATCTTGAACCTGCATCCTTGTCTAAACTAATTGAAATAATATGATTTGGAAAATACTAATATCACATGTTTAGCTTACGTTGATAGTGTTTTCTTAGAATTTTACTTGCTAGAGCATGAGATCCGGAGTGCGATGCTTGTAACAGAATCTCACAATCGATGCAAGTCCATAGACGTGATACCAACAAAGAAGCAGAAACTTGGCAAGTGAGCAGCCAAAATATCAACTATGCTTGCTTTATTCAAAGCCATGTTCTACAGATAGTTACCAGAATGTCAAATCTGAAAAAGAAAAGAATCTGCTAGGAAATTAAGTACGCCTGCTATGTCGAAGATCTTCTCTTTTGCCTAGAGATGAAAGATACAGAATCAGATGTTTAAAGCATTCAAAGCCATGAGTTTGCATTGTTCATTTAAGGCCAGAAGCTGAGCTTCTTTCTTGTCAAGAAGAGCGGTTAGCTTCACGTTCTCCTCCATCAGCTTTTGAACCTCTACCTCTTTCTGCGCTTTCTCGCCTTCCAGTTGTGCCGACTTAGCCACCAACCTGCTTTCCAAATAAAACACATACGAGAGTGGATTCAGTAATGTTGAAAAATAGCAGTTGGATTCAAGTCTCAGTCAGTGAAATCAAGCGTCAACCGCTTGCTCTTACTGAGTTTCCCCTCATTAAGCTATCATAGACATTGCTTTACATACTTTGTACCTTTGTACATGAACAATCACATGCCTGTCTCATGATCTACATAAACCAGCTACCAAGTTGCATACAAAAGAGATGAGACTGACCGTGCTTCCATAATTTCAAATTGCCGCTCGGATGAAAGACGTGTTTCTATAACACCGGTGGAAGTATTGACGTAATTTCTAAGTGACTCACACTCTGCCTTCACACGACGGAGCTCCTCTTCATTTTCCACAGCTTTTTCTCTATCTCTCCTAATATCTTCAACTAGTTTCTTAATTATCTCCGCTGTTTCGTCTAGAACAACTTTATTCCCACGTACAATCCGTTTCATCTCTTCTAACCTCAAGGACAAATTCTCGATTTGGACTGTCTTCCATCTAATTGCTTCCTCGCCCATAATTACCCTCTCCTTTTGAAAAGACGTTTCAGATTCTGCCGCTGTAACCCTCCTCAAAAGAGACTCCAGCACATCAGTAACCATCTGAATGGATTGGAGCATCTTCCAAGTATAAGCTCCCTCCTCTATAACCAAGGAATCCTGGTTCTTGCTAGTGCCAGTCAATGTATCGTCACCTGGACTGTGAGAAGACAGAAGACTGATGTCCTTAGCCACTTTAGAAACTGAGCTATAATCTTCTAGTTCTAGCTGTTCAGCACCGAGTGACAGATGGGCTATACCAGGAACGGTCAAGATTCTAGCTTTTGATCTCAAATAGCGCAAGCTTGCTGCAGCTGATTTGACCCTACCTAACAGAACCCCTAGTTCCTTTCGTGGATCTTCCTCTGAACCCTCCTCAAGAGAAGCATGGACATCTACAAGTTCAGCTAGTAAATTATCTACATGGAGCTGACCAGATTTCATCTCGTGGTTCGACATCTCAAGGGCTTCTCTTGATAATGAATCTTTTGCACTAGTATCCGCGTTACCAGCCATTTCCAAACTCTTTTTTCCAGAACTAAATAAGAAGAACTACAAAAGAAGCTTTAGAAACCAAACTAAATCCAAAACGTCATTCTCTAGTCTAGTTAAGGGCAGAACCAACTTGGTTGACCTAAAAATAAAGAATATATATATATATATATCAATGGGGCTCATAATAATAATGTGTTAAGTCTCTTGTTGACTGAGCAATGACAATGATGATTGAGATGAAGATCAAGAAAACAACAACAACTAAAAACAAAAACAAAAAACAAAACAGCTACACAAGATAAATGATCGAAGAGCAACAGCAAATATACATAATCTTTTTTAGCTTCCATTGATTTTGAAACAATTTGGGCTGTCTCGGAAACGATATTGAGCATGAATATCAACAAACTATGATGAAGACACGATGATCAGTGGTTTTGATTGGAAGGCGAGTGGTCAAAGAAAAAACAAGCACGAAACGAGAACCGTATTAACACACTAGAGTTGAACACATGATCTAGAAAAAGAACTATTGCACGAAATGATATGGAGAAACACAGAGAGAAGCTAGAATTTCTAAAGAGAAACCGTATAATCCTTGAGAATTTCAAAACCGATCGAGAAGTCGTCAGCATGAATCTAGAAATTCGTTTGAACAAATTTATGGCACATATTAGAAAGGATCCTTACGATTTCAAGAAGAGAAACGTTGGAACTACTTGCTCCGGCTTGATCCAGTCCGTCGCCGATTGGCAGAGAATTACAGAGATTAGCCACAGATGTTTGAATTTCGAGTTGAGAAATCCGACAGATTCTTGAATAATTAATGGGCTTTTAAGGCCCATATGGACCAAAAGTTTTGTCGGCGTGTTGTTGTAAGTAAATAACAAAACTACCCCTCTTGGGTTTATAAATAAATCATTTAGTGCGCCCTAAAGTTTTAGACCGCAATCATTCAAGCAAGCAAGACTCAAAAGTAAACGAAGTAACGAACCTCAGAAAGTTGTTCAGTCCGTACAAACCGAAACTTTGTTTGTGTACGGAACACACAGAGATTTTGATTGTGTGATTAAGAGAATGGAGCCAATTGACGAAGAAGACCCTTTTCTCCGCAAGTATAAGCCATCGGATCTTAAGATTGCTTCGGAATTTCTAACGACTTGGCTGCCCTTCTTATCTAGAGATCTCTGCCAAGACTGCGTCCATGTTCTTTCCCATCGAATCCATTCTCTCGACCCAGGTTATGATTTTTTTATTTTCCCTTCTATTTAACGGGAATAATTCGAGTGAAAAACGGAGAATTTTAACGTTGTTGCTTGATTTTTCTGATTGTTGTTCTGAAATGATCTCAAGTTATTGCAATCCAATTTGATCATTAGGATTGATAACTTACAACCATATAGAGATGATTAGGACGATTTCTCAACTAATCGATGATATATAGATGATTAGGAAAATAAGCTATCTTCTTGAGATTTCTATATTGGGATTTCCATCATCTTATGTGTAATTGTGTTCTTTCCTTGTTACAGAGCATTGTAGTAACATAGAGACGGTTACTGGAGATGATAAAGCAGGTTCTGACTCGATTGTGAAAGATATGGAACCTGAAGAAATTGATGTGAAGTTTTGTGATTCTCACTCATTAGGTAGTTTGAAAGCTTCTTTAACCGACACTATAAGAAATGAAATCTCCTCTAAATCAAATGCTTCTGAGACGGCGAGTCCTAAAATGTCTTGGGCTGATATGACACAAGAGAATGGGCTCGAGGAGGAAGAAGCGAAGCAGAGTGAATTAGGTGCACAAGACGTTGATGCGATGAAGACTCCCGGGAAGCGTATATTGTCTAGGGAGGAAAGAGAGCAATATCGGTTTATGAATGTGAAGAGAATGAAAGTGTTTACTTGTTTTGAGGAAGTTAAAGGAAAGCGCGTTAATATCCTCGAGGGACTTGAATTGCATACCAGTGTTTTTAGCGCGGTGGAGCAGAAAAGGATTGTTGATCATGTCTATGAACTACAAGAGAAGGGTCGAAAAGGAGAACTTCAAGGTTAGTGTCTAGCATAATGTGAATTTGGAAACTTTAATGTAACTTATCTAATTTTTTTTATTTTTTATTTTCCATCTTTAGAACGTACTTTTACTGCTCCGCATAAGTGGATGAGAGGCAAAGGACGAGTTACTATTCAATTCGGATGCTGTTATAACTACGCAACAGTAAGTGACTCTTTCTTCTTTATTTTCTTTAACATTTGATAAATTCTAGTGAATGTGAAGAGAGTTTTTGCTTTGTATTTTGGTAGGACAAAGCTGGAAACCCACCCGGAATCCTTCAACGCGGAGCGGTTGATCCAATACCTTCTCTTTTCAAAGTAATAATCAGAAGGTTGATTGGGTGGCATGTACTTCCTCCAACTTGTGTACCTGATAGTTGTATCGTTAATATATATGACGAAGGCGATTGCATACCTCCACATATCGATAACCATGACTTCGTCCGCCCCTTCTGCACAATCTCATTCCTCAGTGAATGCGATATACTCTTTGGATCAAATCTCAAAATCGTAGGACCTGGTGAATTCTCCGGTTCATACTCTATACCGCTTCCCGTCGGGTAAATCTCTATAGGTTTGCATACTCTCTTTGGTTTTTCCTACTGAAAAATTTCCGTCGCTTACCATTTTTTCACTTTTTTTTTTCTTTTTCAGATCAGTTCTAGTGCTAAAGGGGAATGGTGCCGATGTAGCTAAGCATTGTGTACCTGCGGTTCCCACAAAGAGGTAATGTTAGCAAGTAAGTTTGCATATACATAATAAATTGGCGTTTGAAACTTAATTGATCGGTTTGGTTTTCCTCGGTTATGCTTCAGGATATCGATCACGTTTAGAAAAATGGACGAGTCAAAACGACCAGTTGGATTCACCCCGGAGGCCGATTTGCAGGGGATTAAGCCGTTGCCATACGAACAGGAACAGACAGCTCCGAGTACTCCTGCCATTAGCTCTTCAAGATGGAGTAATGATCAAACTGGTAGTAATAACAACAATCGAGGTGCACATAGAGAAGGAAGCAGGCATCGTGAGTCGAGAGGATATCATTCTGAGAGTCGAGAGTGGTCATCATCAAGCCAAAGAAGACGAAACTCACGACACACTCCTAACACAGCTTTTAGACCCAAGGTTAATAATTCTACTAGCTCCGACTTATAAAAACTCTGGTTGAAAAAAAATGCATGATCTTTCCGCTATGTAGTTTTAGTTTTTTGTTTAGTACAAGCAATGGAGAGGTTTATCCAAGTTTTAATATACAGGATGACAAAGTGACAACTGTGGTGTATTCTTTCGTTTGATGATGTTTTTTACAAAGAAACCAACACAAAAACTCAAATCGAAAACCAAAATTGTAAAATTTATAACCAAATATAAAGTGCTTACGTTTTTTTATTCACAAAAAAAAATCCGAAAACCGAGTAAATCTAAGAGAAGCAATACAAAACAACATGGTTTTAGCCTTTTAGGTTGGTAACTATTTCGTTTCTATGGAACAACCAGAAACCCGAATATCCCGAATTGAAGACCGATGCTTCATTAAATTATTTTTGTTAACAAATTATCTTTAGTTTTTTTTTGTTTTTTAACAGTGCTGAAATTTGATCAACTGGACGGACTTCAATTACTAATAAAAATTGATATTATAGGCCTCTAAACCTGTCTACATAAAATTTTAAACAATCAATTTTATTGATCCACATCAATATTAAAAATTAAGAAAGTTTTCAAATTCTAATATTATTGTTAATAAAAATTATAAAAGATAAAGAAATTATGTATAAAATTTCCATTAACAACAAAAACCAATATGATATTAACTTAGAATTTTTTTAATTTAAAATAGTTGTCTCAATTATATAAATAACTAAAAATAAATATAAAAGTAAAATCTCTTTACATGTGTGTATATGCACACGTTTAGAGAGCACTTTGACTATTATGATGGAATAATTTTACCACCATTTTTGTTACAAAGATGATTTATTATCCATTAAAAATATATATGTTCCTTAAAAAGTTGAAGTTACTTGATTCTAAACTTTTCCACATAGAATTTTAATTAGCCAACAATTATAATCTAAATTAGCATCTAAATTTTTGCCACATGTCCATAAAAACTTTCCACACGATCGCATGAAATAGATAGTGTGGAAAAGATAGAAGAAATTACATTTTTATATTCGGCTTAGGATTATTATAGATCAATGTAGGAGTTCTATGTTTTGAGTTGTTCTATTTGTGATTCATTTTTCTGAATTTTTATGTAAGTTGTATTGATTTTGCCTACTATATTGTCTTCTTAATCAAAGTTATGCTCTGATGGAATGTAAAAAGAAGAAAGAACGACATGAGAAATAATTCATCCATAGATTGAGAAAGACGAATACAATGAAGGAAAATGACCATGTGTAAACCAATTTTCTAATATATACAATAATGTTTGTTATTTCAATATTCTTTGCAATGACCCTAAGTATGAGAATTAAATCCTCATTGCTTAGGTTTATAATATCATCGAAAAACCATTGAAAAATTACCACAACTAATATGTCACCAGACAAAATTCCGGCTTCTATATGTTCAAGGTAAAACTTACAAAATATACATTTACTTTGTCGGTTTTTTGTTATTATAAATTTGCAAAGTTCATTTCATATTCATTTATTGTCTTGGTTTCAAAAAAAAATATATATATAGATACGAGAGCAAGATTTGTGCTTATTAGTTTGCTTTTCGATTTGTAAATTAAATTGAAAATTTGTATTGATTAAAATTGATTAAAGTAGCTAAGGAAGGATAATAGTTTTCTGACTTTCTTGCTTTTTGTTGTTGTTTTCATAGAAATATAAAACATATATAACGAGAATGAAACTAAATATGATGAAAAAACTTATTCACTCTAATTTGTAGAAATAAGGTATAATCATTTAAAAGTTATCACAACCAATATGCTACCAGACAAAAGTCCGGTCTTTACCTCTTCGAGATAAAACAGACAAACAATATATTTAATTCGTTGATCTTTTGTGATTTTAAATTAATTTCATATTCATCTATTGTCTTGGTTTCAAAATTAAAGTTGTCATGAATCTAAAAGCAAGAGTTGTGTTTATTTTTTTTAACAACTAGCCAAGGGAAGAGAACAATTTTTAACTTTATTACTTTTTTGTTGTTTTCATAGAAAACATATCTAACGAGGATGAAACTGAAATGATGAAAAAAAAATTATTTTCTTGATTTGAAAAAGTGATGTAAATATTATGAAAATACAAGGAAGAAACTTCTTCAAATCAAGAAAATAATTTTTTTGTCATCATCATTTCAGTTTCAACCTCATTAGATATGTTTTATACGAAAACAACAAAAAAGTAATAAAGTTAAAAATTATTCTAGCTCGAAGAGAAATTAAAAACTTCTTCATCATCATTTCAGTTTCAACTCTAGCCTGAAGAGACATTTCAGGTAACTGCCACCACTGTTCCAAGGCATGCTCAACGCCTTTCCCAACTATGTTTTCAGCATCTCCGACACCGTTTGCATTTTTTTCATGAAGGGAAAAACAAGCTTGAACCAAACGAAGCTTCGGCGTCTCTTCCACTTGTGCCTTGGGTATCACATGATCCTTCAAATATGCCCAATCTGGTACTTTCCAAAGACTATCAAGCAAAATTTCATAATTCTCAGTGCTTTTTCCAAAATCTACCAGGGCATCCCACTGACCAAGTTGAGTGGCACAGTGGAGCCATTGCTCCTCCCACAGGCACATTTCAGCCTTCGGTACGGTGTTATTGTAAGTGCCTTGGGTTGCCTTAACCATCGCCTGATAAAAAAGGCTCTGAGCACGCTGCCAAAAACCATGTTGAACCATTGAAAGCCCAGCTCTCGATTCGGCAGTGATGGACCTATTCTTCCACAAACCAAATCTCCTGTCTTCTTCATTTAACAAACGATAAAGCTCAGCAAGAGACTCAGCACATTTTGAGTCATTCATGAACAGCATGACATGGGTCTCTAGCAAAGACAATGAGATGTGCCATGCATTGTACGTTTTTCCGATATATTTGATAAGCTCACTAGGCATCCTAGGTTGAGGGTGGCTCAACTGAAGCCCTTCCAGAAGTGCTTGCACAACATTTGGCCTGTGTCCTTGCTGCTTCTTGTGGTAGTCCTTTGACAGGAGAGAAATCATAGGTTTAGCCAACGCTATCTGCTCTTCCTTGTGTAGGGTTGCCCACACAATTGGAAATACTAGCACCCACAAATGATAAGCAACATTGGCATCTGTGTGAGCCAGCTCCCTTAAAGGGATAACAACATCAGCCACCTATAGCAGGAAAAAGAGTACATACAATTTATTTAGATCAATCTAGCTTCCAAAGAGGATAAAACACCAAAGAACTTGAAATAATTAACTAACTACTTATATCTAACAGGACATAAGGAAGAACCAAAAAGACTGAGCAATTTTAAAAAAATAATTTGCAATCACCTGAAGTTTGCTTGCCGCGCTAAGAAATTGTGCATGCTTCCGAACAATGCTATCAAACATTGAAGCAACTTCTTCAGGTCCCTCCGGCATAGCAGGTGGTTGGTGGTGTACTCCAGGACTATTTGAAGGAAAAAGTGGTACTACCCTGGCAGAATTCGGTGCTAGAGTAATTGGCTTCTCCTCGATTAAGATGGCTAGGAGGAGATCAAGACCCTGTTTGAGCCAAAATACATCACTCATAGCTTCCCAATCTTGGCTTTGAATAATGTACTGCAGCCGTGCGAATAAATTTTTTCCGAGAGACTCGTGGTATAACAAGAAGAACTTCCTTCGCATCTCAGGATCCCTTGCCCGTAAACCAAGCATGGAATGTCTTTCAACTTTCAGGGAGATCTCTTGTCGGAGGGCCAGCGGATACCTGTTAGTGAACAGATGATATCACCCCTCTCATAAATAACTTTGACGTAACTCAAGGTTCAACAGAAGACTAAAAAGCAAAAACTTACTTAGTTGAATCGGCACAAAGTCCATATAATAGCTGAAGATACGCCTTATCCCACTCTTCCAAAGCAAAAGATGAGAAGTGCTGCTTATCAACCTGTGAAAGCTTCTGAAGAAAAGATATTATATCCTTCTGGGTAAGAAAAGCACCAGAGGACCCAGATGAACCTATTCTTCCGAAATCATCCTCAGCCCACCTTTTTAACATGTCTAGCACGCAGAGAAGCACGCTTGAATCAGTACCCTTTTCTGAAAGCAAAGTGCTCAATATTTGAGTCACGGGTCTTTTGCAATCCGCCACAAGCATAACCCTTTCATCAATAAGTTCCAAGACCGACTTTATATTCGATATGACTGCCCCAACATCAGCAGTTTGACGAGAAGAAGTTACTGCAGAATCTGAATCTGTCCGCTGGCTCTGGAAAGGGACAGAAAAAGGCCACCAGAGTAAGCCACAATTGGGCAACATGTAATGGATACCTAGTTATTAATTTGAAGAAAAAGGCAGGGAATTTGACAGGAGCTGGCAAAAGAGACAGAAAATTTGATAGTACATACGCACCGACCAAAAACATGTCAGCAAATGAGTCAGAGACGCAAGATGATGAAAGAGAGGAACAAATATAAAAGCTAAGATCTTACAAGGCATGAATGAAAGTGGTTTTTTAGAAGCATTAGATATTCCAATACTCAGTCGATAAGATGTGGTGAATGCCATGTAAAATCCATTTGAGTTCAAATACGAAAAGAAAACAAGCACATGATTTTATCTCTTAGAAAAAAGGTAGCTATTTAATGAAGAATAACTTACTTGTCTAGGATGAGCACCCACTGCCAATCCCAGATCCCGCGAAAGACGCTGAAGGATACGCACCAGTACAGATGGATCAACAAAGTTTTTCTGTACCTCTGCCAAGGTTTTAAGGACAATAAGTACAAAGCTGATTGAACCGAGAGAGTTATCATCTCCTGAAGCTTGTGGAACAGCAACAGCATGTACATGTTTCTGTATCTGCTCATTGACTTTCTGATACAATAGCTTTATGTCAGGAGGTGTACTAGCTCCATCCTGTGGGAAGGCGGTGATGACCATCTTCAACAAAGAGCATAACGATTTACCAGCATCCAACATCTTGTGTTTGAACGATAGCTCAAGAAACTGATAAAAAAAAAAAACAGTCAACACGAGGCAGAAAACAGAAATGTTTCCTATATTAGGTATAAGCTTACTGAATCAAGTATACCTGTGAGATCTGGCTGATGTTGTTCTTAATGAAAAGATGCGGCTGCTTCTCCAGAACCTTGTTCATGACATCCAATCCCTGAGCAAGTGTTGTGGACGGATCTGACTGAGACGGTGGCATGCTGCTTAGCAGCTTTTCTAAATAGTTAAACTTGACGTTTGCATTTGGCCAAACTTCCAAAGCTTGTGAAATAAAATCTAAAGCTTGTTTGTACATAGCGTTGGCTTCCCTGTCCTTAAAAAAATTATTTTCTTGATTTGAAAAAAAAATATTATAAAAATATTATGTTTAAAAATTATCATCGTGTCAATATTATGTTTACTAAATAGCATTTGATTACTATGTTATATGATTAGTTGGCTTTGGTATACTAGTATTCTACCGAATAATACATTTTTCAAACGAGACATATATAAATTTAAAACAAGACCGTTGAAACCTCACATGTATATAATTTCTAAGATTAAAAGTGTAATATTTTAAACATATATTACTATAATTAACCATATACACAAAGTAATATCTTAATAAATATGATTGGTCGCATATTATTTTTTATCAAAATGATGTTAAAAAGTTGGACCTTTATAATAAAAAAGGGAAAATTCCATAAAAATACCCTAACTTTATTCCGATAAGCTTTTTAATACCTGAACTATTTTTGTATCCAGTAAAATACCCAAACTATTTTTTTTGTCCATTTTAAATCTCCAACTGTGAGCCGCGTGCTCATTTTACAACCCCACGTTAACGGAGGTTAACGTCTCGTTAAAATCTCATAAATGGCGACTATTTTACAGTTAGTATATGTTAGCATCTAACCATGGTTTAAACGTCCCATTCTATAAATCCCCAACTGCAAGAACCCTAAATCCCAAAATTCAATCCGAAAAAAAGATGAATCGAAGCCAGAGTTCGGGGAGTGGTTAGAACGCTAACAGTGATGGAACGAGCTTAACGATGGGTGAAGTTGAATGCCAGTGTGGGAAGCCGTCGATTTTGAAGAAAGCTTGGACGAATGATAAACCAGGCAGGAGATTTTATGGGTGTGGAGATGCGAATTGGAGGTTTGATGTGGAAAAGCCTCACGGTTGGCAGAAAGCCGCTCTGATTGAAGCCCGAGATTTGATTCGTCATCAATTTGAGGAGTTGAAGAAGCTTAGAGCTTTGGTTGGGCAAGATTCTACTGAAAGTGAAGAAGGTAAGGAGATATCAGAATTCGAGAAATCAGACACGTGGCTTGAAATGCAAAATGAGAACAAGAGGTTGAAGCAAGAAATTGCAGCGTGCATTGAAAAGGAGAAGCTCGTTAGACAGGCTGTAATAATATCGTGGGTTGGATTTGTAGCTGTTACTGGCATAATTGTCCATGCTCTTAAGTGAGTTATTGTGGTGTTTTTTGGTGTTATCTTAAGTAATGCCGGGTTTAGTGTTCTCTTATGAATGTTGTGTTGTTGTTTTATTCAGTATTGTTGTGTACTTGTGTTAATAAACCAAATGCAAAACAAAATCCTTCATAAGCCATCTAATCAGAGTTTATAGAGCAAAACCAAATGATCATTTCGAGAGTTTACAAACCAATACAACAAACATTGCAAACAAAAGCCAACACTAGTGGCGAGAATTTGAACCTTTGGAAGAGCTTCCTCCTCCTATCTCTCTTGAAGTAGGACCAAAGCATTCAAACACCCGATCAGAAAAAGGGCACATATACACGCTGTGACCTCTTGGCACTATCACCTTCTTACGGACTTGTCCTCTTCCAGGAGGACGACCACGACGGCCACGTCCACGTCCAAGAGGTGCATTAGTTGAGTGTTGAGGTGCAATACATGAAGGTTGTGAAATGGAAGCATGTGATTGAGTAGGCGTAGATGGTAGAATGGAAGGTTGTGATTGACTAATCCTGCGTTTTTTTGGTGGATTTGGATTGCTGCCTTCTTCAGACTGTCATGTTAACGAGTTTAACATGTGAATACATCTAATAAGAGAAACATTTCATAAGAAATAGAGGAAGATCTACACTTACAGGTATTTTACGAGGTCTTCCACGTTTGCGTGGTGGACCTTGGAATACAACAACTTCAATTTTGCAAGTTTCACGGTTATGTCCTTCCTTCTTACAATTTCCACAGGTTACTGTCCTTCCACCTCGAGTCACTCTATTTGGTTTGGAAGGAGACTCATGTGCTGGTTTTATCCTCTTCTTCTTAGGTCTCCCTGGCATCTTCTTAAAACCTGGAACTCCAATTGGTTCTTTACCAGTTTTTACCCAAAATATTTCTCAATTTACTGGTTTTATATTGAACCTATAGGTTTCGATCCAAACAGAAGTCTTGTAATAATAATCTACATGGCTGCAGTTAAAGGAAAGCAAGTTAATTCAAATAACAGCAACCAAAGCTTAACACAATCATAAGCAAAGCTTAACACTTACTGTTCTGGCTGTCGGTGTTGCTCATTGATAACACGGACTGCGTGTGAGCAAGGGATGCCAGTAAGGTCCCACTCCTTACAAACACAATGTTGCATACGAAGACATACCTCATAGCTACAACCATACAACATAACTTCATACAAGTTGTCTGAACTTGTAAGTACAGAACAGTCATTGCTCTCTTCTCTATTTGCTTCCAATATATCTGCAACCTTCTTCGGGAATGGCAGTATGCAAGCTTTTGCTCTCTTAAACCTGCGAGCAATACACATCATAACTTGCCTCCTTATGGTTTCCAGCATGTTAATCAAAGGCAATTCTCTTGCTCCTTTGATAGTCCTGTTGAAACTCTCTGATAAACTATTACAAACATTAGCAGATCTGGCGTTTCCCGAGAAGAAAGCAAGACACCAAGTTTTTGGTTCAACTTTTAACAAATCATCATGTGCCTCTATGTCGTATGCTTTTAGCTCATCAATGTGGTTGTTATACTCTCCCACTGTTTTGCTGTAAGCCACATTCCATAAGAAGGGTTTGTAGTCAAGATCTTCATATTTCTTTTTCCAATTACCGTAAACATGCTTTGCACAATTTCTATGCTCAGCATTTGGAAGAACAGTTGCAAGAGCAACTTTTAACCCCTGCAGAAGACAAGAATCATATATTACTACTTCAAACATATAATTCAATAATAACTTTGGTTTATCAAATTTCAGTGAAGAAACATACCTTTTGTTTGTCTGAAATAAAACTAACTCCATCTCCTACACCCAAACCTAAGTCAGCTGCCAACTTTTTGATGAACCATTCCCAAGAGTCCTTGTTCTCACCTCTTACGACAGCCCAAGCTATGTGATAAATTCTATTTTCTGCATCCCTTCCAACTGCTACTAATATCTCTCCTTCAACTCCCATTTTAAAAACACACCATCAAGGCCTATCAAAGGCCTACAATACTGCTTCCAAATTCTCCTTAGAGGTTCAAAGCAAATATAGAAGCTTTCAAAGACTTGTCTTTCATCCTTTTCAATAGTCACAATCTCTGTTGTAACATCTTTGTTAGATCTCACCAACTCAGCCTCATAGTCTCATAGCTTAGCAAACTGTTGTTTCTGAGTATCTAACACCAAATCTAATGCAATTCTTCTTGATTTTCTGCATTTAAATATTGAAACTGTGATGTTGTACCTGTGCATCAACTCATCCTTGATATCAGAGCTCCTTATATCAGGTCTTCGTCTTGCTTCCTCTTTGAACAGCCTTCCAATAGTTCCTTGTTTCAGCATCCTAGCTCTTCCTGTGGGCAAATGATTATGCTTGTCCTCGTATGCTTTGACCATCCACTTCCTTATAGGTTTCTCCATCGAGCAATATATCCTCCATTTGTATTTCTCGTGTGTGCATATGGCTGCATGCTTCTGAGGTTGCCACTTATTCAACTTCACATCATACTGTGTTTTCAAAACATACCTCAGTAGTTGATCCTTGAATTCATCGCCATTGTTAAAGGTTTGCATCAGCCATAAGTATGGAGGCTGGTCATAATCAGCTTTGCTTTTCACTTTGAACCGCCTACCACGGTCATCCTTCTTCTGCCAATTGTGCCATTCTTCATCACTGTCTTCCGGAGAATCTGGATATTCACCAGGAGGAAGTTGTCTCTCAGTCTCAACTTCACTGTCAACAGCTTCATCATCATCTACATTAGACTGAGTAGCCTTACCACGAACTGTAGGAGTCTCTTGTTCAACTTGTGCAAACAAGTTTGCAAACCGTGGGTCAGCAGCTCCTTCACCTAAGATATGATTCTCATCCTCGGATTGCACTCCACCTTCTTCATGTCTAGTTTCTTCTTGACCAACTTCTTCCTCATCGTCTTCTTCAGGACATTCTTCTTCATCACTGTCTTCTCTGTTTTCACCATCACTTTCTTCTTCCTCTCTGTTCTCTTCCTCACTACCGTCTTCATCATCAGCCTTCTCACCATCATCCAGACATTCTTTTGAAATATAAGTTCCCTCATTATTACCCAGATCAGTCACCAAACTCGCACCATCAACATCAACATTTGGTGGAAAGACACTATGTTCAATGTATATGTAAACCTCCCCACAATCTTTTGCTTCTGCAGCCATCTTCATAATCTCAAAATCCTTATCCTGCCATATCGATCTAGCCACTGATATATCCTCATTAGGAAGTTTATACCATACATTTTCCACATCGCTCGAGTTCTTGGTTTCTGCTGAAATCTTCGAAAAGTGAAAATGTAAGGAAATCGGGATCTACCAACATATCTGGTGCAATCGAACCACATATATAGCATTGTGTGTTCCCTTCCTTCGACATTAAACCCCCGTAGTGAATGTGCAGCTTCAACTTCTCATCTTCGTCACTACACGGGGGAAAAAAATTCATCAAACATAAGCAATAATCAACCAAAATCGGACCACGAAACTAAGAAACACGAAGAAATCGCCTACAATCATACCTCATCTTATTTGATTTTGCTTGAATTCAGTCGAAACTTTTTGATTTAGGGTTCATCGAAGGTTTTCGATATCAATTTAGGATTTTAGGGTTTGGTTTCTGATTTGGGGATTTTTTTTTTTTTGTCACATGTG
The DNA here is from genome assembly GCA_002933915.1 of Eutrema heterophyllum. Lineage (NCBI taxonomy): Eukaryota > Viridiplantae > Streptophyta > Magnoliopsida > Brassicales > Brassicaceae > Eutrema > Eutrema heterophyllum. Next base: position 331,829 of record PKMM01027636.1, on the reverse strand, counting down.
TTTTAGTGTCGGATTAATTCGTGTCGGGTTTTATCTAATTTTGGATCCGGGTTATTTAACCATTGTTGTGTTACGGGTAAATGTAGTTAGTTTTATAACAGAATTATAACGTCGTTCACATTTTCGATAACGTCTGTTTCGTAAACAATTCATAGTTGGAGATTTATAATGGGCAAAAAAAATAGTTTTTGTATTTTACTGGATACACAAATAGTTCAGATATTAAAAAAATTATCGGAATAAAGTCGGAGTATTTTTATGGAATTTTCCAAATAAAAAAATGGGACCTTATATATATATATAAATATAATTCGGCTGCGGCAAATTCGTTGCACTGATACGCTCGTCTTCCCAAGGTTCTCTCTCTCTCTTCAAAGGGAGCCTCGCAGAGAGACAAAAAGAAAAAAAGAAGAAATGAGAGGGAAAATTGCGTAGAGAATTATATAATCTTCCATCGTTTTCCTCGAGGTCGTCGGTTTTCGCTCAGAGAATCAACGAAACCTCCTGAAATTTCTCTTTTAAATTAGTTAATTTGATAAACCCTCGCTAGTTTCTGACCTAGTCGACCACCTTCGGCTTGGCGTTAGGGATCGTCGCTGTGATCGACTGGAAAAAAACAAAAAAATATCCCTTTCGGGAGTCAGAAAGGAGTGAGGTTGAGGCGACGTATACAATTTCTACGGCGACGGAACCCTAAGACAGCGTTTCGCTTGTCTGGGTCAGCTTATTTTGTTTAGCCATGAGTCCAATTCAGAATTTTGAGCAACACTCCCGTCGTCTCGTGGAGCCTGACCTACGTAACATCACTCACTCTCTTCTCTTTCTCTCCTTCTCTTCTTTATATCGTGGTTGGGCTGTTTGTTTGTTGAGAGAAGCTATTACTTTTGATTCCTAGTTTTAATAGTTGTCAGCGAAGTTTTACCTTTATGATTCTGAGGAATTTTCGTTTGAGTTCGTGTAAAGTATTCTTCAATTAAATTTCTTTGTTTGATTGTCTTCTGTAGCTATTCAGACGAGGCTTGAGATGGTGGTGGAGGTCAGGGACAGTCTAGAGATCACACATACAGCTGAGTACTTGAATTTTCTAAAATGTTACTTCCGGGCATCTTCAGTGATTCTTCTTCAGATTACAAAGCCTCAATTCTCTGATAATCTTGAGCACAAACTACGGAACATTGTGGTTGAGATACTCAATCGTCTACCACATAGCGAGGTTCTCCGTCCCTTTGTTCAAGACCTCTTGAAAGTTGCAATGCAGGTGCTCACTACAGATAATGAAGAGAATGGGTTAATATGCATTCGCATAATCTTTGACCTTCTTAGGAACTTTAGGCCAACATTAGAAAATGAGGTTCAACCATTCTTGGACTTTGTCTGCAAGATCTACCAGAACTTCAGATTGACCGTCAGCCATTTTTTCGAGAATGTCAAAATGGAAGAGGTGAAACCTGTGGAGATATCTACACCATCTGATCAGTCGCTGTCCCTTACCGCACATTTCAGGAATGGCCAGATTAACCCGAGTACGCGTTCGTTCAAAATAGTCACAGAGAGCCCCCTCGTCGTTATGTTTCTTTTTCAGCTGTATAGCAAACTTGTTCAGACCAACATTCCTAGCTTGTTGCCCCTGATGGTTGCTGCTATTTCTGTTCCTGGACCTGAGAAAGTTTCTTCACATATGAAGCCTCAGTTCATCGAACTGAAGGGTGCTCAGGTTAAGGTGAGAACAATGGTTCTCTTTCAAGAAGTAAACCATAACTTATTTGGACGGTGAAAAAGAAGATTTCATTAAGGCCTACATTGCCTTCTTGTTTCACCCGATTTTTTTTTTTTTTTAAGGGACCATGCCATGGCAAATTGACTTGTAGTGTTGTCTTCTTCTTTTGTTTATTTGCAGACGGTTTCTTTTTTGACTTATTTGTTAAAAAGTTGTGCCGAATATATCAGGCCGCATGAAGAAAGCATATGTAAGAGCATTGTAAATTTGCTTGTCACCTGTTCAGATTCTGCATCTATCAGAAAGGTGGAGAGCCGTCTGTTCCTTTTTTTGTTCGGTATGTTTTCACCTTGTGACACAATCCTTGGCTTGCAGTTAAAAGACTTGTTTTTTGGTCTATGAAATGCAGGAACTATTGGTCTCACTAAAGCATGTACTGGGGACGGATTTCAAGAGAGGTTTATTTCCTCTTATTGACACTCTTTTGGAAGAGAGGTATAATGCCTTTTTCGCCTTTATGAATTCGAAAACTTTTACCCCTGCCAGGAAGCTGTTTTATTTTATCAAGTAAACCTTTTCCTGTTCTCACCGTGCCGCAGTATCTATTTACAAATAGTGACTTATGTCATCTATTCACTATTTTTTTCTGTGTCAGGGTTCTAGTTGGAACGGGGCGTGCATGCTTTGAGTCTTTGAGACCTCTGGCTTACAGCCTACTGGCCGAGATTGTTCACCATGTTCGAGCAGAACTGTCCCTTTCTCAGGTTCTTCCCGTTGTTTCTCTGCAATTTTCTTTCTTATTTTAGCTTCTGTTTTTTTTTTTTTTTTTTTGTTATTTGTTAGTTCTCTCTTTCTAGAGTAGCGCTTTCTAGTTGAGAGAGTTATAAGGTCTGGAACCTGTGCAAAACATTAACATTGGATTCTATAGTAAGTGATACTAATTGGTTCCAGTACACAGTTATTGCTATGAATCTGTGGTTTTTGTGGTTGGGTATAAAAAAGGATCCTCATCTATACGGTCTTATCAATTGTGATAAGAAAGTGCTTGCGCTTGGGAAAGATGTTATTTCTTGCTATCACAGTAGAAGATTTCAACAAACATATAATCTTAGGAATACAACATACTGATCAATCTTTCTTGCCAACATCAGGCTTCCCATTGTTAGATTTTTTCCCCTGTTCATTATCTACTCTATGGGTGATCTATCTCTTACAATTCTTCTTATTTGACTTTAAACAATGTGTCAGTTATCGCGGATCATCTACTTATTTTCAAGGAACATGCATGACTCGACCCTCTCTCTTAACATCCATACGACTTGTGCACGGCTGATGTTAAATCTGGTAAAGCTATATATTCCATCGTCTTTGCGTTATTTAAATTTGATATGTTAACATTTATGTGGCATAATCTGTCCACTGTGTTTGAATCGAGATTTTGGTTAAACTTAATTCTTATATTGGGTTCAGGTAGAACCAATATTTGAGAAAGGTGTTGATCAGCAGTCAATGGATGAAGCGCGGATTTTGTTGGTATAGCTTTTCCCCTGAGAGCTCATTTTAGAATTGGTTGGCTGCTCTTATCATTAACTTATTTTACACATCATCTATTTATAGGGACGTATCCTGGATGCCTTTGTTGGGAAATTCAATACCTTCAAGCGTACTATTCCTCAGGTAAATTCTGGTTGCTTTCCAAGTGGCCATGTTGTTTTAGCTTTTTGGCTTTGTTGTCTATTGTTTTTGTAAATGTTTGCTTGATATGCCATTTTTTATTTTTGTCTTTCGCTGCAACACTTTATCGACTTTTTTCTGTCATGTTTTATCTGAGTTATCTTGAACCTTTAGCTGTCCCGGTTGTCAACTCTTTTATTTCGTTGATGTGTTACTTAGTCTTGCTCTTTGCTTCATAGCTTTTAGAGGAGGGTGAGGGAAAGAATCTTATCACTTTGAGGTCGAAGCTTGAACTTCCTGTCCAGGTAATTACATACTATCTATGATGGCTGTTTTGTCTTAGCAAGTAGCCAAATTATCAGCCAATGTGAGATCGTGTTCCACTGTTTATATTCAAACATGCTAGTTCCACAGCGTTCGTTAGTGTTCTTTTAGTCTCTTAAATAGGGAGTCTAATTTCTTTTCTAAATTGGATTATAATTTAGGCGGAAATATATATTCTAAGCCCATTATTATTTCTACTGAAGCATAATTGTCTTAGATAGTTTCTGATATTTACTTTAGACCACGCTGGTTGCAGGCAGTTTTGAATTTGCAGGTTCCTGCCGAACATTCCAAAGAAGTGAATGATTGTAAAAACCTGATCAAGACACTGGTGATGGGTATTGAATCTTGGCCACACTGACGTTTCACCTTAGTGGATCAGTTATAGATTATGTTTCTATATGTTAAGGACTTTTCTTGATTTGTGTTCAGGAATGAAGACAATCATATGGAGTATAACCCATGCACATTCACCCCGACCTCAGGGAATGCACCCACAAGCTCTTGCTTCACAATCATCAGTTACGCAGATTTTTAAAGGAATGCGAGAAGATGAGGTATTGCATGTTAGATTGTTTAGTGTAGGCATTAATAGTGCATGGCTGATAAACCTCTAGTAACCTCTACCTTCAAGCAGGTGTGGAAAGCCTCTGGTGTTTTAAAATGTGGTGTCCATTGCTTAGCTCTCTTCAAAGAGAAGGATGAGGAGAAGGAAATGCTAAACCTTTTCTCCCAAATTTTGGCTATAATGGAACCTCGAGATCTAATGGATATGCTCTCTATATGTATGGCTGAACTTTTTGAGTGCATGATTGACAATACTCAACTGGTTCAAATATTTGCCACTCTTCTGCAAGCTCCCAAAGTATACAAGCCATTTGCAGATGTTCTGATTAATTTCCTAGTAAGCAGCAAACTCGATGTTCTGAAGAATCCAGATTCAGCTGCAACTAAATTAGTTCTGCATCTCTTCCGGTGCCTCTTCGCGGCTGTTTCTAAAGCACCATCTGATTTTGAACGAATATTGCAACCTCAAGTGCCTGTTATTATGGAAGTCTGCATGAAGAATGCGATTGAAGTTGAAAAGCCTTTTGGTTATATGCAATTGCTCCGAACTGTTTTCAGAGGACTTGCTGGATGTAAATTCGAGCTCCTTCTTAGAGATTTAATCCCCATGCTGCTTCCTTGTCTTAATATGCTTCTGACAATGCTCGAGGGCCCCGCCGGGGAAGACATGAGAGATCTTTTGTTGGAGCTTTCTTTGACGCTTCCTGCACGCTTAAGCTCCTTATTACCATACCTTCCCCGCCTCATGAGGCCTCTTGTATCCTGTTTGAGAGGAAGTGATGAACTTGTGAGCTTGGGGTTACGCACCCTTGAATTCTGGGTGGATAGTCTGAATCCTGATTTTTTGGAGCCAAGTATGGCAGATGTAATGTCTGAAATGATCTTAGCATTATGGTCTCATTTGAGGCCGGTACCATATCCTTGGGGTGGAAAAGCGTTACAAATCGTGGGAAAGTTGGGTGGTCGCAACAGGCGATTTCTTAAAGAGCCACTTACACTTGAATGCAAAGATAATCCAGAGCATGGGCTTCGCTTAGTTCTGACATTTGAGCCGTCCACTCCATTTCTTGTGCCAATGGACAAATTCATTAATCTTGCTGTAGCAGCTGTTATTCAGAAAAACTTCACTACAGACATCTACTACAGAAAGCAAGCTCTAAAATTCCTCCGCGTTTGCTTGTTGTCTCAGCTTAATTTGCCTGGGTGTGTTACTGACGAGGGTCAGACGACCAAGCAGTTATCAACTTTGTTACTTTCCTCTGTTGATTCGTCTTGCCGCGGGAGTGAATCAACAGAAATAGAGGTTGGTTTTTGGTTATATTCGTATTAATCTCTTATAGTTGTACTCTTTACCTTTCTGGTCGAATGTTAGAGCATTGCCCTATGATTAGACTTTGTATTTGTTTTCTTGTTGCCATGCGTTTGTCCTTCCTGAAAATCGAGCTATGACTGTTTTATGTCATCTCCCTCGAGTGACCTACTTTTCTCCTTAGATTTTCTATATTACTTGGTGTAATAGGATGTTAAAGGATTTATTAATTAAGAGGATCTTTTTGTTGCTGCAGGCTGACTTAGGGGTTAAAACAAAGACACAGTTAATAGCTGAGAAGTCAATCTTTAAGATGCTATTGATCACTATAATTGCTGCCAGTTCTGATCTGGATCTCAGCGACTCAGATGATGAATTTGTTCTAAACATATGTCGGCATTTTGCAATTATTTTGCACGGGGACTATACCTCGTCGTATGCTTCAACTAGTACTGGTCCACCTGGGGGTTCTGTGATTTCAACAAGTTCCAGGCCCAAGAATAATTGGTCTACTAATTTAAAACAGCTGGATCCTTTGATATTTTTAGATGCACTTGTTGATGTGCTTGCAGATGAAAACAGGCTCCATGCCAAAGCTGCTCTGACTGCATTAAATGTGTTTGCTGAAACTCTGCTGTTACTTGCTCGTGTCAAACATGCTGATGTGCTGATGGCTAGGGGTGGTCACAGTGCCTCTATGATTGTCTCCAGTCCTTCTACAAATCCGGTGTATTCACCCCATCCAAGTGTGCGAATACCAGTGTTTGAACAACTTTTGCCTCGGCTGTTGCATTGCTGTTATGGGAGCACATGGCAAGCGCAGATGGGAGGAGTAATTGGTTTAGGTGCACTGGTAGGGAAAGTGAATGTTGAAACATTATGTCTTTTCCAAGTAAAAATTGTACGTGGTCTGGTCTACGTTCAAAAGAGGCTTCCTGTTTATGCTAGCAAAGAGCAAGAAGAGACAAGTCAGGTTCTTATGCAGATTCTAAGAGTGGTTAATAATGTTGACGAAGCAAACAGTGACGCCCGGAGACAAAGCTTTCAAGGTGTTGTAGAATATCTTGCTACTGAATTGTTCAATCCTAATGCATCTATCACAGTCAGAAAAAATGTTCAGAACTGTCTTGCACTTTTGGCTAGCCGAACTGGTAGTGAGGTATCTGAACTGCTTGAGTCTTTATATCAACCTTTGCTGCAGCCACTTATAATGCGTCCACTTCGATCAAAGACAATTGATCAACAGGTGCCTCATTCTGCTATTTTTTTCGGTTGTTGTATCTCTTTTGTAGACTTCTTTTTGACCTTTTAATATGCCTTATAGGTTGGAACTGTGACAGCTCTGAATTTTTGTTTAGCACTGAGGCCCCCCCTTCTAAAAGTGACTCCAGAGTTGGTTAGCTTCTTGCAAGAAGCGTTACAAATAGCTGAGGCTGATGAAGCTGTATGGGCTGTAAAGTTGATGAGTCCTAAAGTCCTTACATCATTGAACAGACTTCGAACAGCTTGTATTGAGATTCTGTGCACAACTATGGCATGGGCTGACTTTCGAACTCAAAGTTACAATGAACTACGGGCAAAGATAATTTCCATGTTTTTCAAGTCTTTAACCTGTAGAGCACCAGAAATTGTGACCGTTGCCAAGGAGGGTTTAAGACAGGTTCTTAGTTATCTGCCTTTTGTTTCCAATTCTTGCACACATTCAATTTGAGGGTTTTGGAGAAATAGATTTTACTCTACCTAATATCCCTTTTTTCTGGGATAATCGATTCTATTTTTATAAACCTTTTTCTGTTCTGAAACTCTGTTTTCTGCTTTAGGTTATCAATCAACAACGGATGCCCAAAGAACTTCTTCAGAGTAGCCTTAGACCTATACTAGTTAATCTGGCGCACACAAAGAATCTCAATATGCCTTTACTGCAAGGTCTGGCACGTCTTCTTGAACTTCTATCAAATTGGTTCAATGTGACATTAGGAGGTAAGCTGCTGGAGCATCTTAAAAAATGGTTAGAGCCAGAGAAACTTGCACAGTCCCAGAAATCATGGAAAACTGGGGAAGAGCCGAAAATCGCAGCTGGTAATCACGTTCTTGAAAATATATAAAAACAAATGTCTGGTCATATGATTATATATGAACACAATTTTTCTGTTTTGTCTGTGGCAGCTATTATTGAGCTCTTCCACTTACTTCCACTTGCTGCATCAAAATTTCTAGATGAACTTGTAACATTAACTATCGACTTAGAAGCAGCTCTTCCTCCAGGGCAAGTGTACAGTGAGATTAACAGCCCATACCGCCTCCCGCTTACCAAGTTCTTGAATCGATATGCCACCCTAGCTGTTGATTATTTTCTTTCAAGATTAAGCGAACCAAAATATTTCCGAAGGTAAGAATAACATTGCATGTTAGGTTGAGTGTGTGTGAGCATGGGGTAATGACTGTTTCCCTCTTTTCCTTATAACCTCAGGTTTATGTCCGTAATCCGGTCAGATGCAGGCCAACCATTAAGGGAAGAACTTGCAAAATCTCCACATAAGATACTTTCATATGCCTTTCCTGAAATTTTACCAAAATCTGATGCCATACTGAGTGCAGCAGCTTCAACTCCTCCAGCTGCACCATCTGGAGATGAAAATTCCGTCTCTATGCAATCGGAAAGTTCTAACACGCCATCAACAAAATCCAATATAGCATCAGATGCGTACTTTCAGGGTCTCTATCTTATCAAAACAATGGTGAAACTGTTACCCAGCTGGCTGCAGAGTAACCGTACTGTTTTTGATGCATTGGCTCTTCTTTGGAAATCACATGCAAGGACATCTCGTTTGCAGAATGAGCAAGAGCTGAATTTAGTTCAGGTAGTTTCATCTATTTCTGAACTTTATAATTTCTGCATTAGCTTGGTGTTTGAAAATAAATGCATACATGGATCCTTATCTAAAACTGATGTGGGCATCACAAACCATCTCACGATCGCAAAGTGGATCGCCTGCTGTATATATATGTAGCCCTATGCAAATTTGATTCAAATTTCCAAACTAGGTTTTCGTTTATCTGCAGTCTTTACAGTCTTGTATGTTGGGGCCCTCCTGACTTGTTTCTGTACGATCTTGTTTTTGGGTTACTTGAGTTCCTAGGTAGCTGAAATTGTTGTGGAAATTAGGTTTTCCTTTACAAATCATGCATTTTGACTTGAGTGCTCAATAATATTATACAATGAACATATCTGAGACGTCGAGCTCTAAATTATCCTCCTTTAAAATAATAAATGTATTCAGAAAAGTTGGCCACTTCTTCAAATCTTTTATTTTCTCAAACTCGCAGGTAAAAGAGAGCAAATGGCTTGTCAAGTGCTTCCTCAATTATCTACGACATGAAAAATCTGAAGTGAACATTCTTTTCGATGTTCTCTCTATTTTCTTGTTCCATAGTCGCATTGACTACACCTTTTTGAGGGAGTTTTACATTATCGAGGTATCTTTCTCAAAAAAATGTAATTACAAGTTTATATCTCTCTCCTTTATGCTTAATTCTCATATTTTGCAGCTCTAGTAAAATAACTGGGTTCTTTCATCAGGTTGCAGAAGAATATCCGCCCAACATGAAAAGAGCACTTGTTTTACATTTTCTAAGCATTTTCCATTCAAAACAACTCGGCCATGATCATCTAGTTCAGGCAATGCAAATGCTCATTCTTCCAATGCTTTCCCATGCCTTCCAAAACGGCCAAACGTGGGAAGTTATTGACCCTAATATCGTGAAGACCATTGTTGAGAGGCTTCTTGATCCACCTGAAGAGGTAGGTGTCTTTCTCCCCTAAGCAACTAAATTTTTTGGAGCATACAGAAATGAATGTGGGGGAAGATCGCTGTAGAATTTTCTTGATGTAAATGGTAACGATAGTAATCTGTCCAAGTTGTATTTCTGACATGGTCTTATTGTACTTGTTCTGATTTGTATTGTACAAGAGTTTTGTTGTTAATGACATCTTAAATTTTGTAGGGTTCTGCTGAATATGATGAATCTTTGAGGATCGAACTTTTACCAGAGTTTTGTTGTTAATGACATCTTAAATTTTGTAGGTTTCTGCTGAATATGACGAATCTTTGAGGATCGAACTTTTGCAGTTAGCTACTTTGCTTCTGAAATATCTTCAGGGTGATCTGGTTCATCATAGAAAAGAGCTCATCAAGTTTGGATGGAATCATCTCAAACGGGAAGATAGTGTCAGTAAACAGTGGGCATTTGTTAATGTTTGCCACTTCTTGGATGCTTACCAGGCTCCAGAGAAAATCATTCTGCAGGTACCATTTCAATTTTTTCTGCCATTATGTTGGTGATGTTTATTGTTTCTATTGAAGAGTGGAAAAAGGAAAGTACTTGAAAATCTTATATGAGTGTATAACATTTTTTCCATTTCAAACCTGAAAGCAAGCATGTGCTTAACAATAATCCTCCATCTAATCCAGTGTTACAAATGTTTTGTCAATTGGATATAGGTTTTTGTTGCGCTTCTTAGAACATACCAGCCGGAGAATAAGATGCTAGTTAAGCAAGCCCTGGATATTCTAATGCCAGCTTTGCCTAAAAGGCTTCCGCTTGGAGATTCAAGAATGCCGATTTGGATAAGATATACCAAAAAAATTTTGGTGGAGGAGGGTCATTCAATTCCAAATTTAATCCACATCTTCCAGCTCATTGTTCGGCACTCAGATCTGTTTTACAGCTGTAGAGCACAGTTTGTATCTCAGATGGTGAATTCCTTAAGTCGTCTAGGTTTGCCATATAACACTACAGCAGAGAATAGGCGGCTCGCAATCGAACTTGCTGGGTTGGTTGTTAGCTGGGAAAGGCAAAGACAGAATGAAATGAAAACGGTTATTGATGCCGATACAACCAGTGAGGGGTTACATCCTTCATCCGGTGCAGATCCTAAGCGCTCAACAGATGGATCCTCCATATCTGAAGACCCAAGTAAACGAGTTAAAATTGAACCTGGTCTCCAATCATTGTGTGTTATGTCACCAGGTGGTGCATCGTCAATCCCCAATGTAGAAACTCCTGGATCTGCTACCCAGCCTGATGAGGAATTCAAGCCAAATGCTGCTATGGAAGATCTAATCATCAACTTTCTTATAAGAGTAAGGCATTACATCTCCCACCTTCTACCATTGGGCATGTTTATAAGTTACTGTTTTCGATTTGAAAAATTTCTTTGGGGGGAGGGGGAGAGTTCTAAAATTACAGAGCCCCTTCCCTGAGGAATTTTGCATTCCAAAGAGATGACGTTTGGCAGTAGCAGTCCTAAAGCAATATAGTATTCTTTATAGTATTATATAATGAGATTATGCAGATCGTAGGTTTTTTAGATTTTGGATCTGGTTAAGTTCTATACCTTATTGACCACCTCTAGTTTCGACTTATGTTGTACATGACATTGTTTTAGGTATACAATTCATTTATTAATTGAGTTCTGTTGATGACTGTACTTTAAGTTTCCCTTCTCTTCCTTGAATAGGTATCAGTGGTAATTGAGCCTAAGGACAGGGAAGCCAACACTATGTACAAACAAGCTTTAGATTTTCTTTCACAAGCTTTGGAAGTTTGGCCAAATGCAAACGTCAAGTTTAACTATTTAGAAAAGCTGCTAAGCAGCATGCCACCGTCTCAGTCAGATCCGTCCACNAGCACTTCTGGAAGGGCTTCAGTTGAGCCACCCTCAACCTAGGATGCCTAGTGAGCTTATCAAATATATCGGAAAAACGTACAATGCATGGCACATCTCATTGTCTTTGCTAGAGACCCATGTCATGCTGTTCATGAATGACTCAAAATGTGCTGAGTCTCTTGCTGAGCTTTATCGTTTGTTAAATGAAGAAGACAGGAGATTTGGTTTGTGGAAGAATAGGTCCATCACTGCCGAATCGAGAGCTGGGCTTTCAATGGTTCAACATGGTTTTTGGCAGCGTGCTCAGAGCCTTTTTTATCAGGCGATGGTTAAGGCAACCCAAGGCACTTACAATAACACCGTACCGAAGGCTGAAATGTGCCTGTGGGAGGAGCAATGGCTCCACTGTGCCACTCAACTTGGTCAGTGGGATGCCCTGGTAGATTTTGGAAAAAGCACTGAGAATTATGAAATTTTGCTTGATAGTCTTTGGAAAGTACCAGATTGGGCATATTTGAAGGATCATGTGATACCCAAGGCACAAGTGGAAGAGACGCCGAAGCTTCGTTTGGTTCAAGCTTGTTTTTCCCTTCATGAAAAAAATGCAAACGGTGTCGGAGATGCTGAAAACATAGTTGGGAAAGGCGTTGAGCATGCCTTGGAACAGTGGTGGCAGTTACCTGAAATGTCTCTTCAGGCTAGAGTGCCTCTACTGCAGCAATTCCAACAACTAGTGGAGGTGCAAGAGTCTTCTAGAATTTATGTTGACATCGCAAATGGGAGTAAAGTTCCAGGAAATGCTGCTGTTGGTGTACAGGGAAATCAATATGCTGATCTGAAGGACATTCTTGAGACTTGGAGGCTGAGAACTCCAAATGAATGGGACAACATGACTGTCTGGTATGATATGCTGCAGTGGAGGAATGAAATGTATAACATTGTCATTGATGCATTTAAGGACTTTATAACTTCAAATACTCCACTTCATCACCTTGGTTATCGTGACAAAGCATGGAACGTCAATAAGCTTGCTAGGATAGCTCGGAAACAAGGGCTTAATGATGTTTGCGTTCAGATACTTGACAAAATGTATGGACACTCACAAATGGAAGTACAGGTACAGTTCTCATATCTTTAACCTTATTAGAATTTGGGCAGATTTCATTCAAATTCACAATTTTATAGAAGAACCACATCTTTGGATTCAACATGTAGTTTTCACATTAATTTACTTTCTTGCTTTTTTATTTTTACCTAGTTTGTTAAAATATTTCCTGCCACAGCTGTAAATCCACTCATTAACTTATGTGATATTTGAAGCATGTATGCAACCTTATCCTTTCCATGATCCTATAAAATAAGTTTTCTTTCGCTGTGTCTTTTTTTGGGGGCTTGACATATCGTTATTTTTTACTTGATCACCTCTATTCTGTGTCTGTGTATGCAGGAAGCCTTTGTTAAAATTAAAGAGCAAGCAAAAGCTTATATGGAAACAAAAGGAGAGCTTGCTACTGGTCTTAATCTGGTTAATAGCACAAATTTGGAGTTCTTTCTAGCGAAGAACAAGGCAGAGATATTTCGTCTAAAGGGGGATTTCCATTTGAAGTTAAACGACACTGAAGGTGCTAATATTGCATATTCCAATGCAATCACCCTATTCAAGAATTTACCCAAAGGATGGATAAGCTGGGGAAATTACTGTGACATGGTATTTCTTTTAATTAGATGCTGCTTCTTTTCCTGGGCTATTAATATTCCCTCTCTTCTCGTATTAGATATTATATTTTACTTTCGTTATGCAGGCATACCAGGAAACAGAAGATGAAATCTGGCTAGAATATGCTGTCAGCTGCTTTCTTCAGGGTATAAGATTTGGAGTTTCCAATTCCAGAAGTCACATGGCTCGTGTTCTTTATCTTCTTAGTTTCGATTCAGCAAATGAGCCTGTTGGTAGGATATTCGATAAACACTTGGAACAAGTACCTCACTGGGTGTGGCTCTCTTGGATCCCACAGCTGTTGCTTTCCCTGCAGCGAACAGAAGCACCCCATTGCAAATTGGTTCTACTGAAAATTGCTGCAGTATTCCCGCAGGTAATTTTCTTTTAGTGTTTTAGATGAACTCGTTTTTTTTATCATTTCATCTGAGCATGAGACTGTTTTTCATTTCAGGCTCTCTATTACTGGCTCCGCACATACTTACTGGAGCGCCGGGATGCGGTAAATAAATCTGAACTTAGCAGAGTGGTTTTGGCTCAAAGAATGCAGCAGAACGTTCCTGGTGTTAGTGTGGGTCATGGTGGCGGTAATTTATCATCGGAAACTCAAATCCATCAAGGTGCTCAAAGTAGTGGGGCTGTTAGAACCCATGACGGTGGTAACCCACATGCCCAAGAAAGTGAACGTTCCACTGTGGATAACAATGTGCATCCAGGGAATGATCAACCTATGAACCAAAGTAGTTCAACTATCAGTGAGAATAGTCAAAACGCAGCAATACGGAATGGTGCTTCGTTGGCAATCTCTGCTGCTGGTGCTTTTGATGCGGCAAAGGATATTATGGAAAATCTTAGGAGTAAACATAACAACTTGGCCAGTGAACTTGAGGTAGTATTCTGTTTGTGAATATACTCTGATTTCTGTAGATTCTCTATAAAAAAATTCATTTTTAAGATTAATTTTGAAAAAAAAAAAATTAGAATAGAAAACTACTGTCTGATACAAGCTTGATTTGACTCAATTGCACGTTCCCTGCTTCTTTACTTGAATAATCTAATGATGTATTATTCCTCTCAGATTCTTCTCACAGAAATAGGTTCGAGGTTTGTTACTTTACCAGAAGAAAGACTTCTTGCTGTTGTGAATGCTTTGTTGCATCGATGTTACAAATATCCAACTGCCACCACTGCTGAAGTTCCGCAACCGCTCAAGAAAGAACTCTCGGGTGTATGCAGAGCTTGTTTTTCTGCAGATGCTGTGACCAAGCATGTCGAATTTGTGAGAGAATACAAACAGGATTTCGAGCATGGCCTGGATCCAGAAAGTAATTCATTCCCTGGCACACTCGCAGAGCTAACAAAAAAACTGAAAGAATGGAAACACATTCTTCAGAGCAATGTTGAAGACAGATTCCCCGCTGTGCTGAGATTGGAAGACGAGAGCAAGGTGCTGCGTGACTTCAATGTTGTTGATGTGGAAATACCAGGACAGTACTTTGCTGACCAGGTAAATTGGATTGTTTTCCTCGTCTCTTGTTAACCTACACTGTTTACGTTCTCCAGAGTGGAAGTAAATTATATAAGTTTTGTCCTTTCATTATATATCTTTTCCCTTTGCGCTGTGAGCAAAATAATGATATGTTTAACTGCCCAGGAAGTAGCACCTGATCATACAGTAAAGTTGGATAGGGTTGGAGCAGACATACAAATTGTACGAAGGCATGGGAGCAGCTGCAGACGTTTGACTCTTATAGGCTCTGATGGCTCGCAAAAGCATTTTATTGTTCAAACATCACTAACTCCTAATGCGAGGAGTGATGAACGAATCTTGCAGCTTTTCCGTGTGATGAACCAAATGTTTGATAAGCATAAAGAGTCAAGAAGACGCCATATAGGAATTCATACTCCGATCATAATCCCTGTCTGGTCTCAGGTGTGCCTTGAAAAAACTCAGCTTAGTTCCACTTTTGGTTATTGATTTAGTTGATGTTTCATTCAATGAGTAATTATGTGCGGTTCAATTTACAAGACTTTCCCTGAAACCTATACATATTCAATATAGTTCTCTTTTGGTTGTCCGTAATAAGAGTAGGTAAATCTCTCTAGGAGTATGGCATGCTAACAATTTAGTTTCAGGTCCGAATGGTTGAGGATGATCTCATGTACAACACTTTCCTTGAGGTGTATGAGAATCACTGTGGGAGGAATGGTCGAGAGTCAGATCTTCCTATTACCTACTTCAAGGAGAAACTCAATCAAGCTATCTCGGGGCAAATCTCACCAGAGGCAATTGGAGATCTTCGGCTACAGGCTTATGGTGAAATCACAAAGAACATAGTTAGTGACAGTATTTTCTCCCAGTACATGTACAAGACATTGATGAGCGGAAGCCATCTTTGGGCTTTCAAGAAGCAATTCGCTGTCCAGCTAGCTGTCTCCAATTTCATGTCTTTTATTCTACAAATCGGTGGGAGATCCCCAAACAAGATCTTATTCGCCAAAAACACTGGAAAAATGCTCCAGACAGATTTTCATCCAACTTATGACTCCAATGGGATGATTGAGCTTAACGAACCCGTGCCTTTCCGCCTCACAAGGAACATGCAAGCATTTTTCTCACAATTTGGTGTCGAAGGCCCTCTCATGTCAAACATGTGTTCTGCATCTCAAGCAGTTTTCTCCTCCAAGGTAAGAAGGATATTACCAAAGCTTGAGTGGTGCAAGCAAAGAAATCATTTGGCTCTTAACATCTTCTCTTTTGCAATATTTCAGCAAAAGGAACATCTTCGGTATCAATTAGCCATGTTCTTCCGCGATGAGCTTCTGTCTTGGTTTGGAAGAAGACCTCTCGGAGTGCCTATTCCTCCTGTTGCAGGAGTTGCTACTTTGGGCTCAGCCGAGCTCAAGCACAAAGTTAACTCAAACGTAGACGAAGTCATTGGGCGAATCAAAGGAATAGCTCCACAGTATTTCTCTGAAGAGGTACAATCATCATTTGACGTCTCCGCCTTTTTTGGATGCTACTAACATTCTCATAAAACTCAGATAGAGGGTTTTGTCCATTTTCTGAACAGATGAATCTCATATTTTCCGGTTGTTTTTTACAGGATGAGAACTCGGTGGAGCCGCCACAGTCTGTGCAAAGAGGTGTGAATGAATTGGTGGAAGCAGCTTTGTCGCCTCGCAACCTATGCATGATGGATCCAACATGGCATCCTTGGTTCTAACTTTTGCCTTGGAGGAAACTTTTAACCATTTTGGGTTAGAATTTGAGTTGAAGTGGTTAGGTTTGTAAATAGTTAACCTTGTGTTCAAACTCTCTAGGTCTTTTTTTTTGGAATTTTGTCTTGAAACATTCTCTCATCTTCAAAGTAAAAAAAAAAAAGAAGTGGAAGTTTCCTCTACACAACAATTCGCAAGCTTAAATGGCAACTGTTTAATTTAATCAAATGCTTAAAAAGTTCTCACTCTAAAAACTCTCGAAAAAAGTTCTCACAAGCTACCATCTTTTTTGGCGCAGGTGACTGTCGTTTTGCCGGTTCATTGGATGTACAGAGTAGGATCTTACTGTCTCTTTCCTCAGTCTTTTTTGTCTTTCGCTTAATGGTTTATGTTTCTGTACCTTCCCAAGTTTTCACCTTTCGATCCCACGGCACCTTTTCATCACAAAGATCAGATGTCTCGGCCAAGGAGGAGGTTTCAAAAACCACGAGCAAGTAAAGAAGAGAAGATAACCAATGCTAATTACTGCCAAATTAGTTTTTTTTTTTTTTTTTTAATTTTCGTGCACCACAAGCTTTGAAGATCGCTGTCTATGAAAAAAAACTAGATTAATAATTATTTGCAGAGGCAAAAAAGATTATTTTAAAAAGGGCTTTTGGCAGCAATAACCATATTAGACCGGAGAATATAGCCATGGAAAGTCCTAAGTAACCAAAAGCCCTAACAACTGTCTATTTTACCTCTCTTGTGTTTTGTTCTATTAAAATCGTTTGTTCTTCAAAATAGTACAGTTTAATAGATGTGCAATATATAGTATAGACTGCCGAAAACAAAATAGTATAGTACAAGATGATAATGGTGAAAAAGGACAAAAAATCAAATATATTGCATATAATAGTGAGAAACAATTAAACAAATATGTAACTACGTGATATTGCACGAGAGTCTATATAAAACATATAGAATGACACGGCTCTACATAAAACACAAAAAAATACGTTTATATTTCTTTTAGTAAATAGATTAGTATGATATAGTAAATAGTATAGTACAAAATGACATTCTATTATATGCATGTTTATATAGTACGGCGATTGTCCATTAGCAACTGTTTTTTAATAGGATTGTGAGATTTAATCAATTGATAGTATGAAATTAATGAAAGAGAGAAGATGAAATGGGGTAAAAGAAAAGAGATGATAGCACGAGGATATAATGGTATATATTGTAGTTTATATATGGAATATGATAGCCATGGTTAGTCAATTAAATATTAAATTTTTCATGGTTATTGATGCTAATTTCCCTTTAAAAAATTGTTTCCAAGTTAGAAAGACAAAAATCTGTGTGCCATGTAACTCTTTTTAGAGAAATGTTGCTAAAATGGAAAAGGAAACTTAAAATCTGTTTTTGTTAATGACCCAACCCTTCTTCTTCCTCTTCCTCCCATGTCTCAATCTTTCTCTCATTCTCTCTCTTCTCATCGTCTTGCTCATTTTCAATCTGGCATATCTGCGAACGTCCCCTCTTTTAGAGACCTGAACGGAAGCTCTAAGAGCATCACATGGGTCTCTGTTTCTCCTCTCATCACATGGGTCTCTGTTTCTCTTCTCCTAAAGCCACCAGACATGGTACCAGTCGCCGGAACCCTAATCCAACGCCGGAGATGTCCAAACCTCGACCACAGGGGAAGGCGAGAGAGAAGGTTAGTAATAAAAACAAGAAGAAGACGAATTACAACAAGATCCAATGGAGACACGAAGGAGGGACCCCGTACGGTAAGCGCATCGATTTTGGGTACGCTAAGGATTTCGATAACCGATACACCATCGGGAAATTGCTCGGACACGGCCAGTTTGGCTTTACCTACGTCGCCACCGATAACATCAACGGAGATCGCGTCGCCGTCAAGAGAATCGATAAGGCCAAGGTTCATCATTTGACTTGAATAATGTTCTCTGATTCAAAAGTTCCTTTTTCAATGTTGGTTTTAGCAAAAGATAAGAAAATTTTCTATTTGGGAACCTAGAAATCATCCCTTTAACGAATGTGATTGCTTGACACCGAAGTAAATTCAGAATCTCAAGTTTTTGGCTTGTTCTAAGCTCTGCTTTCATACCAAGTTCGTCCGTTAGATTAAGTTTCAAGATTTATTATAAGTTTCTTAGGGCCGAAAGGTTTTGGGTAATTTGGTGTGCAGATTACTCTACCGATTGAAGTCGAAGATGTGAAGCGAGAGGTTAAAATACTACAAGCTTTAGGTGGGCATGAGAATGTGGTTGGGTTTCACAATGTATTTGAAGACAAAAACTATGTTTATATAGTCATGGAGTAAGCCTCAAGTTTGTCTCTGTTTTTATTATCACTCTCTTTCTTGTGCGGCAAGAAAACTAAAACCAACCCTGTTTGATGGGTTTTTCTTTTTTCAGGCTATGTGAAGGTGGTGAATTGCTAGATTGAATATTAGCTAAGTAAGCGGAATAGTAGTTTGTGTTAACGACAATGCTATAAAACTCTCTATAAACAAAACATATAGGAAACATTTGGGAAGCTACCTCAATTCAATTTATGCATATACATATATGTGTTTCCAGGAAAGACAGCCGTTACACCGAGAAAGATGCCGCGGTTGTGGTGAGACAGATGCTGAAAGTTGCAGCTGAGTGTCATTTACGCGGTTTGGTTCACCGTGATATGAAGCCAGAGGTAGGTACGGTTCGATCTGATGCCTGAAAGTTGCAGATCCATTGTGAAATAAACATCCTCATTAACAAGAGTTTTTCCTTTAACCCTCTTCTTTTCCCACAGAATTTTCTATTCAAGTCGGCAGAAGAAGATTCGTCTCTAAAGGCTACAGATTTCGGATTGTCTGACTTTATAAAGCTAGGTAAGGGTTGCAAGTGTTTCACTTCTCAAGTCTTGTATCTTCTCAGGGTGATGATATATGGAGACGGTTTCATGAAAATGGCAGGAATGAAATTCCAGGACATCGTAGGAAGCGCGTATTACGTTGCACCTGAAGTGTTGAAACGTAGGTCAGGACCCGAATCAGACGTCTGGAGCATCGGTGTCATCACTTACATTCTGCTCTGCGGAAGAAGACCCTTCTGGGATAAGACACAAGACGGAATATTCAATGAGGTGTAGTAATCTTTTGAGAAAACAAACAGATAAAAACCAATTTGTAAAGCAATCCAATCTATGATATGTTTGTTCATGGATGTGTTTATACTGACATGAAAAACAGGTCATGAGAAAAAAACCTGACTTCAGAACAATCCCGTGGCCAACCATTAGCAACGGTGCCAAAGATTTCGTGAAGAAGTTGTTAGTAAAGGAGCCGCAAGCACGGTTAACAGCAGCTCAAGCGCTATGTATGTGATTCTTCATATGCAAATGCCATAAAATTCCATTGTTTTTGGTTATTTTTACTGATATGATCTTCTGAATTTGGTGGTTGGGGTTTTGCAGCACATCCATGGGTGAGAGAAGGAGGCGAGGCCTCGGAGATTCCAATAGACATATCTGTTCTCAACAATATGCGTCAGTTTGTGAAATTCAGCCGCCTTAAGCAGATTGCTCTGAGGGTAATCAAGAAGAAACAAAGACAGATATTGTATTTCATATGAAAGTTCTGAGTTTTCGCTTTACCTGAGTTGTGCTTTTGAAAGGCTCTAGCGACGACAATTGATGAGGATGAGCTGAATGATCTCAGAGACCAGTTTGATGCGATTGACATTGACAAGAACGGTTCCATTAGCCTTGAGGAGATGAGGCAGGTAAGAAAAAAGAAAAAACAAACACCGCAACACAAGCAAGCGATTCAAGGCACAACTGCATATAAACTCATCAATCTTTATTTGGATCATTTTTCACAGGCTCTTGCGAAAGATCTTCCTTGGAAACTGAAGGATGCAAGAGTTGCAGAGATTCTTCAAGCAGTAAGTCACTGAGTAGTAATGCTCACTAGCCGCCTCCACGGGTTGGTGTATAATCCAAAATCCGTCTGTCTTTGCAGATTGATAGCAACACTGATGGGTTGGTGGATTTCACTGAGTTTGTAGTCGCTACTTTGCACGTGAATCAATTGGAGGAACATGACTCTGAGAAGTGGCAACAGAGGTCAAGAGCAGCATTTGAGAAGTTCGACATAGACAGAGATGGGTTTATAACACCCGAGGAACTTCGATTGGTCAGTCTCATACTTGTTACATTCCCCTCAAGTTTCTCCCTTGTTTTATTAAAACCAAAGGTTTTTTTGTTTTTTTTTGTTTTGCTTGCAGCAAACGGGTTTGAAAGGCTCCATCGAACCACTTCTTGAAGACGCTGACGTCGATGAAGATGGGAGAATCAGCATCCATGAGTTTCGCAGACTCTTGAGATCTGCAAGCCTCAAGTCAAGAAATGTTAGAAGCCCTCCTGGTTACCAGCTTTCTCGAAAGATGTAAATAATTACATGACACTTGACAAAATTGAGAGATGAAGATTAGATTGCCCAAATCAGCAACAAGTCCACAACCTCGCATCTCTCATATACAGAAAACATTATTTGTCACCATCCGTTTTTTTCTTTTTGCTGTCAGATCAAGAAAATGGTATAGAGGCTAGATGGGATTTGTATATTGGTTATTGAGAATCACCCATCTGTTCGTAAGGTTTGGGAATGTTTCTCACAACATGCTTGGTGTCTTATAACAAATGACTCTTTTTTTTCTATGCTAAAAGGGTGTAGCTCTCATTCTAGAGTAGGAACTAAGAACCGATCTTGAGCAAATGATTATGTTTTATTTGCTTGAGATGATAAAGTACATAATTAAGCATGGGGATATTCTACAACCAGTGAAATATCTGGTGGAATTATTGAGTACCTTCTCAATCAGAGTGCTTAACACAGTTTTACTTGAATGACTTTATTTGGCAGGGGAATACATTTTATTACTTCAGAATGTTATTAACGTTACCGGGGGAACTATCTTGAACAGCTTGAGATGATAAGTAACTACTCGATGAGCTTGCAGTGGTTGTCGAGCTTCCTTTCGCTGAAGAAGAGGCATTGATTTTAAGCTCAAGCTCTAAACCAACATCGTCTTTTCTATCTGAATGGTTACTGTTCCTCATCAGATTCAAATCTAAAGACTTGGTTTTGGAATCTTGTTTGTTTGAAGCAACAGAAGATGAAGAAGCGTGGTGAATCAATGCTGCTTGTTCGGTTAGGGGCTTGACTGAGGCAGAATACGGTATAAAAGTGGAGCAGGGGTTTTGTGGAGAAGACTGAATTGAGATTGGACCCTGAGCTATTGCTACTAGAGGGATAGGATAAGTGTAATGTGGAATCCATGGGACCATAGTTCTGACTCTATGCTCATATTGAGCATTAAGAATCTCGATATCGGACTTGAGAGATGATTTTTCCTCTCTCAGCTCGCTCTTCTCTTGAATTAGCTGCTTAGCAAGATGATGAAAACTCCATATCATTCAAGTAGAATCTAATAAGAGCATTGGAAGAAAAGGTAATCAATCATCACCTCACGAGACTCTTGAGATAGTGTGGCATACTCAGCCTTTAGTCTATCGACATGAGTCATTAGATCCTTCAGAATTTGGATCGTTTCAGTGAGAATTGAAGCTTTGTCACTCTTAGGCCTATTGGGATCTACAGCAACCATTAAGCTCAGTTTAAGAGTTTATGAAGTGAAATTGAAAAATCTCTCTGTTCATACTTGTGAGATATACCTAGTGCATTTCCTAGCTCAAGAAACTGTTCGTTGAGCTCATCTCTACGGATCTTCTCTCGGTCTGCCTTTTGAATTTTCCGGGAAGAAACTGGTTCCTTCTTCACTTCCACCATCTTCTCAGGCCTGAGATTAGACGAAGAAACCAAAATGAAACTAAGAAAGACATGATTCAGCAGAAATTTACATTTCGAAATCCATTTTCAAGCCTCAAAACCTGAGATTATGTCCTGAAGAAGAAGAAGCTGAGGATTCATCAGAAAAAGAGAATTCAGAGCAAGTTTTCGGCTTCCTCGACTGATCCATTGCAGCGTAAAATCTCCTCCCAAAAATCAGCTCCGAGAAAGATATAGAGAGTGCGCGAGAGAGAAAGAGATCAAGTATGAGTTGGTTTCTTCTTCTTCTTCGTGAGTATATAAAAATCCGGCGATAATGGTGGTGGACGCCGACGAGGCAAATCAATAACTTGTGCTCCCCACGCGCCACCATTGAAGAGATGCGATACGCTACTCCTGGTTACAGACTACTAATCCACGTGTGCAATATATCAACCGTCGATTATACTGACTTTTGTTCTCTCAGATCTCAACCGTCTAACGTTACCTAAAAGGGAGGATCTTTGTCGAACTTGGGTGGAAGTGGAAGAAGAGAGGATGAAGTTAGTGACTTACAACGTTAATGGCCTTAGGCAACGAGTTTCGCAGTTTGATTCTCTTCTCAAACTCCTCAATTCGTTCGACGCCGATATCATCTGTTTCCAGGTTTTACTTCAATGCCCACTCGATTTTGAAAATTCTCAATCGTTCCGTAATAGTGTTATTCGGGTTTGAATCTAGGAGACGAAACTTAGAAGGCAAGAATTATCAGCGGATTTGACGATAGCTGATGGGTATGAATCGTTTTTCTCGTGCACTCGCACTTGCGAGAAAGGTCGTACTGGCTATTCTGGTAAGCAGCATCAAGCTATGTGTCTTGAGTGGATTTTAAGTAAAAAGAGGAAATGGCTGGAGTTTTTATGCTGTTGAATTCGCAGGTGTAGCAACGTTTTGCAGGGTAAAGTCAGCATCTTCAAGCTTTGAAATTGCTTTGCCTGTTGCTGCGGAAGAAGGCTTCACGGGTCTTGTAAACAGTAATTCGCGAGGTGGGAAGAATGAAACTTCTGCGATTGCTGAAGGTCTTGAGGAGTATGAGAAAGAAGAGCTTTTTAGGATTGACCAAGAAGGACGGTGTGTTATAACTGATCACGGCCACTTTGGTATGACTCAAAAATCTTTTTTTTTTTTTTTTGATGTTTAACTCCTTTAGGTGTAAACAAAAGCTTCGTTGCAATTTGTATATATCTATGGGTTTTTTCAGTTGTTTTCAATGTCTATGGACCGCGAGCTGTAGCTGATGATGCTGAGAGGATCGAGTTTAAGCATCGGTTCTATGATATTTTAGAGGTACAGTATGTCTATCGTTTTCTGAATGTAGCGATGAGGTACCTCGACTTTTTGGGTTAATTGTTTCTTAGTTTTATTGTAGAGAAGGTGGGAGTGTCTTCTGCGTCAAGGGAGAAGGGTATTTGTTGTTGGGGATCTCAACATTGCTCCTTTTGCTATGGATCGATGTGAAGCTGGGCCTGATTTCGAGAAAAACGAGTATGTATATACTCATATTCATCATCTGCTAAAATCATTTTGCTCTACTCAATTCTTTCTTTTATATTAGATTTCTCATTTCATGCCAAAAAAAAATGCAGGTTCAGGAAATGGTTTAGATCTCTGCTAGTTGAACGTGGAGGCTCATTCTCTGATGTTTTCAGATCAAAACATCCTGAAAGGTGGAATTTTGTGATAACCTCTAGCCATCCATATTTAGCTTTTATAATATTTGGTTACATTCTTTGAACTTTCTGTTTGTCATTGATTGCTTCTTTCTGGATTTCTTAACAGGAAAGATGCATTCACATGTTGGTCCTCAAGTAGTGGAGCAGAACAATTTAATTATGGCTCGAGAATTGATCATATCTTAGTTGCTGGATCATGCTTGCATGAATACGGAGATCAGCAGGGCCATACTTTTCTTGCTTGCCATGTCAAGGAATGCGACATATTAACAGAGTATAAGCGTTTTAAGAATGAAAATATGCCAACAAGGTAAGTCTATATAGTTATGAATTATCCCATGTCAGTGTTTCAACTGTACTCGTGATTACCTTTTTCATGTCCGTCTCACTTTTACGTTGATCTCAAATTTAGTATGTGAATCAAACTAGTGAACACTGCAGGTGGAAAGGTGGATTGGGTAAAAAATTAAAGGGATCAGACCATGTACCTGTATTCACTAGTTTTGATGATTTGCCTGACATCCCCGAACACAGCACACCGCCATTAGCTTCACGATATCTTCCCATGATTTACGGTTTCCAGCAAACTCTTGGTACAAGAAACTTAAATTTATTCTGCAGTGATGGATTTGATTAATTTATCAACTTAGTTCTGTCTCTATGTTTGTATCTGGCATTTCGACTTCTTCACTTGTTTTTTTTGTTTTACTGTAACAGCGTCAGTGTTTATGAAAAGGCAAGCCAATGAGCAAGCCAAAGCCATTGAGGTTTCATGTTCATCATCTAGTCAAAGTAACGCTACGCCAAGTTGCGGAGAGATCTCGACAGGACCACTCCGAAACTGCGGTTTAACAAATATTTCACCTGAGAGATCTTGTTCTTTTGAGAAAGAATCCAATTGTAGCGTTACAGAAACAGAGACGGCATTGAGAGGTTCCACTGATAACCTTAGTGATAGGATGTGTGTATCATCAGTTAGAGCTGAGAATATCTCTAGAGATGGAAACAGGAAAAAGGCAAGGAAGATCCAATCTTGTCAGCTTTCTCTCGAGTCCTTTTTCACCGCAAACTCAAAGGCAAACAATGGCGGGGAGAAATCTGCTTCATATATTTCCTCAAGTCAGAGCTCCCAAGTCGAGAGCATCATAGAACCGACTGTTTCCAGCAAAAAAGACAATGAACCAACTACTTCAACGCAAGAACAAGATCAAAGCGGCTCTTCAATTAAACAAAAGAACAATGCAGCTTTAATGGAGTGGCAAAGGATACAGAACCTAATGCAAAACAGCATACCTCTCTGCAAAGGACATAAAGAAGCTTGTGTTGCTCGGGTCGTAAAGAAACCAGGTCCCACATTTGGTCGTAGATTCTACGTCTGCTCTCGAGCTGAGGTAAAAGAAAAAGAAAATTAAGTCTTTTGAACCGTAAAAATTATACGCTAATATCTACATTTCTTGCAGGGACCTTCCTCTAATCCAGAAGCAAACTGTGGTTATTTCAAATGGGCTACATCAAAATTCAGAGACAAGTGAAAGAGTGATGTTGTCATTATGTGAAAACATGAAGACTATGATGTATGTATTTTTCATTTGAACTTCTGGTTTTAAGTATCTTATTAGTGTAGATGACAAAGAACGAGGGATTTAATCTACTGAGCTCAGATGCACCGTAGAACCTCAACGATGTCGGTATATAGTTAATGTTATCTATCTCTCTCGTCTTGACCAATGTGTAAAGCTTCTGGATTTAGCTTCTTTCCACGTTCCCGTCTCTATCATTTTATCCCTCTTGTCCTCGTTTTATTACTAATGTATTGATTCTTTTAATGTGTTTTTAACTTTTAGCTTTGTAACGCAGCTAAACATCTATATGGTAATATATTAATGTTACAAGTTGCAGAGATATAATTATAAGGTATGTTAATGCACATGGATACGTATACGCTTATACGTTTGTATGTGTTATGTAATTATGTATATGTATTCATATTTAAATGGAAGATGACGAGAAAGCACAAAATGCTTATGGAAGGGAATGTGTCACCCACGAATTGGTGGTGTCAATTTTCGACGTCACTTACGATTGTTTTATTCAATTTTATACAAGTAAAAAATTATGTTACTTGGCTTTTGAAGATGTCAAAAGTCTTGAAGATAATTCTCTTTGATAAACAATCTGTTTTTTTTTTATATCACAAATCTTCCTTTTGAACGTATTTGTCATCCTTCACAATTAAAAGGGACGGTAAAAAAAAAGTAAATTAGTGTGATCCACAAGAGCTAGATAAGTTTATCTTAAAACAATTGAATATTTACCGGCACGAATCACACCATTTGGATTGTGATAGAAAACTGTAACAATTTTTTTGGGGTATCAAAGATGATCAAACACGTGGTTGGAGAAGAAGTAACTTTTGGTCCACTGGTCTATAGTTTGCTTAAAACAATCACTTAATCACAGTCATCTAGAACCGGATTATGGTCCACTGGTCTCTACGTGATCACTCTTGTATAAGGAATAAAGGAGAGTCGATCTAGATTGACATGGGCACGAGCTCTTTTCATAGTTGGTCCCCTTTAAGAGACATATCAACGTACGTAATTGTTTGACAATAACTTAAACTTGTGATTATCTTTGAAAATTTCAATTTGAAAACACTTATTTTGGATCATTATGGTTACTAGGTCTAAATAATTTATCAGTGTTGAATTTACTGAAACTTCCACGTGAAAAAAAAGTTTGTTCATTCAAAAGTTACCATGCATATCGGGTATTTGTATTAATAAATAATACTCCAATCAAATTTCAAAAGCTTAGTTAAGTCAATTAAAATTCAATGACTGACGCTTATATATAAAAATGAGGTTTATAATCTGCATCCGTGATTCCGGTTCATTTGAGTTACCTCCTCCAGAAGAATACACGACGATAGAAATAAAATAATTCAGTCGACTTTTCTTCTACGAATAATTAGAAGGAAAACAAAAAAAAGCCGACTTTTCCTTGATTAAGACAACCATAATCTCTCGTAAGAAGATAAATTTGAAAATGTGTATATTGTTTGGTCTTATACAGACACGGTTTGTTGATAATCAATAAATTATATGTGAGCTCAGAAAACAATTTCCCCACGAATTATATATTAGATTTTCGGTGGCCTTAATATTTTCATCTCTACAAGAAAAAGAAAAA
The DNA here is from genome assembly GCA_002933915.1 of Eutrema heterophyllum. Lineage (NCBI taxonomy): Eukaryota > Viridiplantae > Streptophyta > Magnoliopsida > Brassicales > Brassicaceae > Eutrema > Eutrema heterophyllum. The sequence goes on along the minus strand of PKMM01027636.1, from coordinate 304,876 downwards.
AATCACATAAATATTTAATATGTTTGTATGGTAGTGGGAGCTAGGCAAACTTTAAATATAAATAGAAATACTTTTCCCTATATCTTCTATAAATCTATTTCTGTCTTCTTAGTATCCAACAAACATTGAATGGTCGAAATTACGTCTCCATACAACAATAATGAAAAAAAAAAAAATCCCCCTCGTATGAAGAAGAATCCAATTAGAATTTTCCATCAAAAAAGAAGTTGCATGTATTTAATTAAAAAACAATAAAACCAAAGCTTCATTTCTATTTACGGTAAAACCTCTATAAATTAATATTCGATAAATTAATAAATTTATCCGGTTCCGAGTCGGGTCAGTGTAAAATTTAACACAATTCGATAAGATAATGAGATAATAAATTTTTTGAAATCCTTATGTAAATATATGGTCCCAATAATATGATAAATTAATAATTATAAATCTTATGCATACATATTTAAGATAATTTAGTAAAATATGAATCTATTATTGTTTGTTTATTCTTAAAATTAAAATCTCGTTGGAGTTCATCTCTAATCTTCCTTATTGCATTCATAACTCATGGTGTTGTCCTCTCGACTTGCATCCAAAAATTGTAAAAATTTCTATAGGCTATCATTGCTTCTTTGCGTGTAACCACTTTCAAAGGTTCCATAACATCATCTTCTCTCTTTCATATAATACAATATCCAATTGCGATGTATAATCTATTTAAATAAAATAAAATTTAAAAGATTATACATTAAACTTTTTTTATCTTTATAAATTAATAATTATTAATTTATCGATAAATTAATACCTTTATAAGATAATAAAATTTTGAAATTCCAACATTATTAATTTATAAAAATTTTACTGTATGTGCAATTATGTCTTGGATCCTTCGACTTAAAATTAAAAAAAAAAATTGTTTGTAATTTGTTAATATGACAATTACAGCAACAGCACAATTTGGCCACTACGAATGAAATCTTACGTACGTACATTCTTATCTCTAGTGCAATCATTTCCATCTGGATAAGCTCCTTCATCTGACTCAGCCCAACAGGATCCGGCCCGAATTTATTCTACTTAACCCGACCCGTCTTTTAATCCTACTTGCCAATATCCCGTTTTAACCTTTTCATGTAATTAAAAACTAATTGATTCTTAATCAAGCAATCAATGACTAATCGCCTCTTCCCCTATAAATAAATCCCTCGATTTCTTCTTCTTCTTCAGTCTTTCCCTCTCTCGAAACAAAAACAAACGCAGAGAAAATCAGAACTCGCAAAACGATCATAGGCAGCAACGATGCTTTCTTCTTCTCCAACGTCCTTCGCTCATCCATTCCTCTCCTCTTCTCCGCCTCTCTCCCCCATATCTCCCCCGTCTCGCGCTGCTCGGATCTCGCCTCCTCTCGTCTCCGCATCCTGCTCTTACACCTGCGCGGATGATTCGCCGAGGTTGCATCAGATCCCGCGGCGATTGACGACGGCGACCGCCTCGCTTTACGATATTCTGGAGGTTCCTCTCGGCGCGACGAGCCAGGATATCAAATCAGCCTACCGCAGATTGGCCAGGATCTGCCACCCCGACGTGGTGGCAACCGATCGGACGAATTCATCTTCTTCGGCGGATGAATTCATGAAGATCCACGCGGCGTACTGTACGCTTTCTGATCCTGAGAAACGCTCTGTTTACGATCGGAGGATGCTGCGTCGGAGTCGTCCCTTGACCGTCGGTACCTCCGGGCTGGGAAGTTACGTCGGACGGAACTGGGAAACCGATCAGTGCTGGTAGCGAGTTGACTCGGTGCCCGAGTTAGCCCGAGTTAATTCGAATTATAAAACAAAAGTAAATCGATTGTAAATAGGAAGCGATAAGTATGGCCTTGACGTTGTAATTAATATTAGTAAGCTAACACGGAGGAGGATTAGTGTGCTAACATACGCCATGTGCTAAACGTACGCTGCCTCCCTCCCCACGAGCGATCGGCATCGTTTGTTACGTGTTACGTAGGATCTACGCGTTTTTTTACCTGGTGAATCCTATAATAGATTATCAATGAGAACAAAAATATATATATTTACGTTCGTTCTTTTGATTATAAATAGCTGTTTAATTTAGATTATATTTTGCTTATGAACATATGGTTCGAATTTACCGATTTTCAGTGCAAATGTCAAAGTAAAAAAGAAACAAATCTAACATGAATATGTTTGGACACAGTTTCATTTTATATCAAACAAATCTAAGTTTTTGTTCTTCTATCATTTTTGGCTTGTTTAAATTCTTTGGATGTCGAAATAAGGAATATTTACGATTGATATATAGAACGCATCCAATTAATTGACGACAAAAAAAAAAGGATACATCAATGAGACCATAAGTGATGGTATCTTCTGGCCCACAAGATGAATGATACTCTAGAACACGTGAACATGGCCAATGAAAGAAGATTTGTTTCCATGTGAAACCAACAAACCCATCACTTTTCGAGTTTTTTCAAGTGCTAAGTTGAGAGGTTTTTGCGTTGATATAACCGTGGATTGTGGAGTCCGAACTGATTTTATCAAAATAATGGTGGGCATATATGTGTGTTGTCGTTACATATATAGTCAAAATACTTTTATGGTATTTCCAGCCCTCTTTTTATCATTTCATTTTTAAATCATTCTAATTTAAGACCATTACAATAATATCTGTTCGGGTGTTCTAAACGGTGTGATCACCGGGAGAAACAAATCTTGAAATCAAAATTGAGATACTTGGATGAGATAAAATAGTTTTGTCTACACCGCGTTAATTATCATTCTACTGATATGCATATGCTCGTATTGTAATCTCTATAACAATTGTTATAACTTATTAAGCATATGATATGTGACCATACTCTATATATATATATTTTATTTTTTGACAATCTAGGACATATGCCCATTCATGTTACAAGAAGACTACTAAGATTGAACCCTAGACATGGTGGCCTACTTTCCCCTCCCCCAAGTTCATTCATAGAAACAACAATCACAGGTTCTTTAATTCTGAAAAAAAAACCCCTAGACTATGCATGTTTTGCTAAGTTGAAAACAAAACAAAAGAATCTAAGTTGAAAATTATTTGCATGACTTTATTGATCAATGATGACCATAATAAACTCCCACGTCAGCTTTAGGTTTATTGGGACCTAGAGGTGACAAAAGTACGGCCCCGCGAGATTGTGGAAACTGGAAAGTAAACTCATGCTGCGAAGATGTTAGATCTTCTTCTCTATAAATTATTGCCGTATGTTATGTTAATTTGTCGGGGCTTAATATAACTATTAGATACTTTTATTTATTTAAAATTTAAGTAATAATGTCCTTCTAGAAGCCAAAAGATAGTGTCCTTCTTTTTTCTCTATCTTATTAGACAAATAAATAGCAAAAGGAGACAACAACAAATAAAAAAGATCCCCAAACCAAACTCGTGGCTCTTCTTCCTCTTATGTATGTGACTGTTGATAGTGTACCCTTCCTCTTAGATTCAGCGACTTTTATGTATGTATAAATGTTTTCGACGTTTAACTGAAAGACGTGTTCCAGTGAATTATATAATTAGATTCGTTGTAACCACGATGTCTTCGTTTGGAGATGAAATCAAGAAAGTTGTATTTTATTGAACCTATCTATTCACTTTTTATGAATAAACATAAAACGGACGAGGCAGAAGCCGCAGAACAATCTCGATTCTTAAACCAAAGATATTTTATTCATTTAGTGTACTGTATTTCTCCTTTGGGACAATTTTTTTTGTTTTTTGTCATATACAAGATGAAATACAAAGCTTGAATACAAAGCTAAAATACAAAGGTCGGCTGCCAACGAATACGACACCGGAGACATTAGCCCAAAAAAGGGAATCAAAGCCCAAACAAGTGAAACCTATAACAGAAAAGACCGACTACAACCAAAAACGAAAATCCATCTAGTAAGGATCAAAGCAAACGAATCTACAAAGCACGAAATACAATCTGAAGACAAGTTGGAAACACGAATCTTCAACGACAAAGAAACTTTGAATGCATATGAAGATGACAAATATCTAAATAGGCTTTATTTTCCAATTTATTTGCATGTCTGTGTAAATAATTAAATATAAAATCATTCAGACCCACTTGTGTTGTAATATCTGTAATAATACTAACATAAGTGATGAGAACAAAAACTACAAAATTTATCCAATGAAATTAATATGTTTGGTGAAGAAACGAAGCTTTTTTTTTAATAGCTAGAAGCCTAGAAGCATAGTTTTAAGAAGAGAACAAAAATTATTTTGAATCTTATACGTATAAAATGTATTGTTCTGTAATTAACTAATAATCCTTTCTTTTTTTTAGAATTTCAAAATATAAACATGGAACATGGCCAAGAAATAAATATGGTTGGTTTTAACACTCGATGTAGCCACACACGACTTGAAGGAAAACCCAACTAGCCTTAACCAATAAATGTAATGTCTCTTGGGCCCAATATAACTTATCCAATCACATCTTTAACAATATTATAAACTTTGAACAGTGTTCAAAAACCTTCGTAAACTGTTAAATAGCTAATTCCCCTACTTTTTATTATGCAAATAAAACTTGTTATCATTTAAATTTTGTATTATAAAGCTACAAGATCGTATACAAGTTAAGTTTGGGCTTAAAAATTATCAAATCACAATCCGATAATTAAATAGAGTTGTTTTGGGAGTATGCCTCTTTGTATCCCCATTCAGCATGCCTATGTTTTCTTTGCCATTTTAGAACATGTTTTTTTTTTTTTTTGAACGAGAAGAACATGTTGTTTTACATTACAAGATCGGATATTGTCAGATAAGTATAAAATATGTTGGTTTTAATGTTAAGATTTTATACCCAAAAAAAAGAAAAGTATCATATATGTATACAGAATATGCTCAATAATTAAAAAAATTATAAAAACGGAAAGAGCTACGACGACTTGGTAAATGACAAAAGTAATTTACTCCGATAACGAAAGCCGGCGACGACCGGCGTGTTCTGTAAGAAATACATAGAAATGTCGAAACCGTGTTTCAGAGACCAAACCAAACCAAACCCAAAAAAATTATGATCTCTCTTCATTATCTTTAAAACTAAGATCAACCCGTTTCTGATTTCGTTGATCTACACAAGTTTATTTTTAATCTATGGGTGATCTAGCGAAGCAGATATTGACTCGACCGATTCAACTTGCAGACCAAGTGGTGAAAGCCGGAGATGAAGCCACAATCAACAAGCAAGAATGCGCTGAGATCAAATCCAAGACGGAGAAGCTCGCTGCTCTTCTCCGTCAAGCGGCGCGTGCGAGCTCCGACCTCTACGAGCGTCCCACGCGCCGTATCATCGACGACACTGAAAACGTTCTCGAGAAAGCACTGACGATGGTCCAGAGATGCCGTGACGATGGCTACATAATGCGTCTCTTCAACATAATCCCCGCCGCAGCATTCCGGAAAATGATTTCCCAGTTAGAAAACTCCGTCGGCGATGTCTCTTGGCTCCTCCGTGTCTCAACCCCCGCCGGTAACGACGACGACGAAGGGTTCGGTTACTTAGGTCTCCCTCCGATTGCAGCCAACGAACCAATCTTGTGCTTGATTTGGGAGCAAATTGCGGTTTTGATGACCGGTTCGCCGGAAGATAAATCAGACGCCGCCGCGTCGTTGGCGTCGTTAGCGAGAGATAACGACAGATACGTGAAATTGATAGTGGAGGAAGGTGGAGTCAACCCTTTGTTGAAACTGTTGAAAGAAGGGAAAATCGACGGTCAAGAAAGCGCGGCGACGACAATCGGGTTATTGGGTCGAGACCCGGAAAGTGTGGAGCAGATGATTCAGGCTGGTGTTTGTTCAGTGCTTGCGAATATTCTTAAAGAAGGTTCGATGAGGGTTCAAGCGGTTGTGGCTTGGGCGGTTTCGGAGGTAGTCGATGGGAATCACGCGAAATGTCAAGAGCTGCTCGCGCAAAACAACGTGATTCGGCTGCTCGTGAGCCATTTAGCGTTTGAGACGGTTCAAGAACATGTCAAATACGCGGTCGTTGCGGGTAGAGCCACATCGATGCATCACGCCGTCGTGATGGCGAGCAAAATCAGTAGTAAAGAGAATTTGCCGGCGTTGCACGAGGAGGAAGATAATTTTATCGGAGTCTCGAGTCCTCTATCGAATCAGATGCATAGCATCGTTGCAACTACGATGGCTATGAAAGCCGTTGGATCGGGATTGGGATCGAACCCGTCTGGCCGATTTGTTATCGGTGAGGACGAGAAACCGCCGGAAAAGGTGCCGGAGAAGAGCTATAGTTTGAATTCACATAAAAATCTTAGCAAGCCTTACAGTACGGCACATCAATCGCGGAATGCGTCGGTCTCGAGAGGGAGGGAGCTCGAAGATCCGGTGACGAAGACCTATATGAAAGCGATGGCGGCGAGAGCGTTGTGGAAACTCGCTGTAGGAAATGCAACGATCTGCCGAGTCATCACCGAGTCACGAGCTTTGCTCTGCTTCGCGGTTCTACTGGAAAAGGGAGACGCAGAGACGAAATACAATACAGCTATGGCTATAATGGAGATAACCGCCGTTGCGGAGGAAAACTCAGATCTGAGACGATCCGCGTTCAGACGCACTTCACCGGCGTGCAAAGCGGTTGTTGACCAGTTGTTCCGAATCGTGGAAAACGCCGACGCCGGATCCGATTTGCTCATCCCCTGTGTCAGATCCATCGGGAACCTAGCTCGAACCTTCAAATCCGCAGAGACGCATATGATCGTTCCTCTGGTTAAACTCCTCGACGACGGAGAACCAGATTTAGCGGCGGAGGTAGCGATCGCGCTTGCGAAATTCGCGACGGAGGATAACTTCTTAGGGAAAGAGCACTCGAGGACGATAATCGACGCCGGAGGATCGAAGCTTCTGGTGCAGCTAGCGTACTTCGGAGAGAACGGAGCTCAGATTCCGGCGTTGGTTTTGCTGAGCTACGTGGCGATGAACGTCCCTGACAGTGAGCAGTTGGCCAAGGACGAAGTATTAACGGTTTTGGAGTGGGCATCGAAGCAAGCGAATGTAACGGAGGAAGAAGATATGGAAGCTTTGTTGTACGAAGCTAAGAGCAGGCTCGAGCTTTATCAGTCCAGAGGATCCAGAGGCTTTCACGTTTGATTGATGATTCCATTGAACGAAGCATTATTTGTTTCTGGATCCGATTAGAAAACAGTATGATTTGATTTCACATGTTATTTTCTTGTAGATGAAGATGACTCCCTAATCTTTACCAAAAAGTTGTATTTTTCAATATTTAATTTGTTATATTGGCTTGGGCAATGAGAACACAACATTTTGGAATCTGAATTCGATGTAGAAGCTTTTACAATTTTACGTCGTTTACTTATTAACCGGTAAAAAACTAAAATCTCTGGTCCAAACCAAACCAAATCCGGATTAGGCCCATCTGAGCGAAAATATTGGACCATGTGCTATAACTCCTAAACAATTAGGCCCATTATATATTTCAACCAAGGGACCAATCTTATCAAATTCATTAAGTGATTAGTTTTGCGACAGTTAAAAACGCACGGTGACGATTAAAAGATAAGGTGGACGCGTGCACACCTGATAACCGACGCCGATAGAGGAGAAAATGAAGTGGCAAGAGTTTCCCAAATTCCCCACAATCCTCCACCAAATATTACTTGGGCGGCTGTATCTGTATTGAGTCAAATTAGGGTTTGATTAGATTCCATTAATTAGGGTTTCCTCCCTAACTGAGATTTTAATCAATTCCACCTCTATATATATATATACATACACGCCGACGGATTTATCTACCAAAAACCCTAATTGCTCTAAATTTTCTTCTTTTTTTGTTTTTTTATCCGATGGCGTTAGAGGACCAATCGGCGGCGAGAACTACCGGGAAGGTCAATTGGTTCAACGATTCTAAGGGATATGGTTTCATCACCCCCGACGACGACGGCGAAGAGCTTTTCGTTCATCAATCCTCCATCGTCTGCGAAGGTTTCCGGAGTTTAACCGTCGGTGATTTGGTTGAGTTCGCCATCACGCAGGGAAGCGACGGGAAGACCAAAGCCGTCGATGTCACTGCTCCCGGCGGTGCTCGTCTTGATAAGAAGGAGATTAGCTCTCGCGGTAACGGTGCTAGGCGAAGCGGAGGCGGCGGCAGTTGCTACAATTGCGGCGAGTCTGGTCATATGGCTAAGGATTGCAGTGGGGGCGACCGTAGCTCCGGAGGAGCAGGGTGCTACACTTGCGGTGAGTCTGGTCACTTCGCTAGGGATTGCGTTCAGAAATTAAGCGGAAACGTTGGAAGCGGCGGTGAACGTGGAGGAGCCGGGGGAGGAGGATGCTACAATTGCGGTGACACTGGTCACTTCGCAAGGGATTGCGTTCAGAAAATGGGTGGAAACGTCGGTGACCGTGGAAGCGGTGGCGGTGGAGCTTGCTATACATGTGGTGGAGCTGGTCACATGGCTAGGGATTGTGCGACTAAGAGACAGCCTGGTGCTTGTTACGAGTGCGGTGGTACTGGTCACTTGGCTCGTGATTGTAACCGGAGAGGAAGCGGTGGAGGCCGTGGAAACGCTGGTGGAGGTAGCGGCAAGTGCTTCAAGTGCGGCGAAGATGGTCACTTTGCAAGGGAATGTTCTGTCGCTTGATTGCTTCCTAATCAACAAACAAAAGGAATGAAAATGAATTTGAGTGATATAAGTTTCATATTCCTCTTCGTTTTCATTATCTTTTGCTGATGGGAATGATGAATTTGCCTGGTCCTTTTGGTGTTTTGAGTTTTTATTATACAAAGGGTTTGATGATCCTTTTTTTTTTTGTGATAAACTATGCAAGTTTAGCTAGAGTTTGCTCCTGATATGGATGCTGTCCTTTTTCTTCAGTTTTTTCTTCGGAAATTTTGACCTCTATATTGTTATTATGACTTTGTTCTTCTGCTTATGTCATTTGAGTTTTGTCCTTTTGTTGATTAATTAGTAATTACTCGTTTCGGTTTATTAGCTTCTTAAAACTTGATATATGACTATACCATCAAACCAATCAAGTCCAAAGTTCAAGACTTCACACATTGATAAGCCATTGCCATAATTTCTACATCAAGATCAATCTAATTCTTTGGTGTAGAGCCATGTCTTGGGTAATTCTTAAACATGATTTTTGGTCCAAAGGGTTGGTTGTTACCTTACATGATGATACTTGGATTTGTAACCTGTAAATTGGTGGGAATCATTTCACAATTCCGACGGTTTTTCACCAATATATAAACGTTTTAGCAGGCAAAAAGAGACCAATTATTGGATATTGAAAAGGTTCTTTATCGTTCTTGTCTTAAACAGAGTCTCGTGGACGAGGTTTAAGTAATGACGTCACTCTGATCTTTAGATTGTTACCTGCTGCGCACAGTCACGGACTCACGGCCATTTAGGGATTAATCCGATTTTAAGTTCTAAGTTTGAACCTAATTGCAGTCATGATTAGCAAAATCCAAGACTGATGACGAATCTTCCCAATAGAAGAGACTGGAAAGCCAAGTTTGGTGTTCACCTTTTCCAATTCAGACAAAGCCACACAATCGAATCATTGGTTAGATTATTGTGTGTGTGGATTACAACAATCTGACCAATCATATGTAATATAAATATATATATATATATATTATTTTTTTCTCTGAATCATTTTTATTATATAAAACAAAAGGAAAATACATGGTGAAATAAGATTTTAGAATATTAATACGGCGGAAAACAAGATTTTCCTAGAGTCCAAGCCCTATCATATATATATATATACTTTAGGGTAGACAAAAAAAAAAAAAAAACCTGAGATTAGGCATCAGCCATGTCCAGTTGTGTTCATATCGTTGGATGATTGGATTCAATAAACCAAAACCTTACTAATCTATTTATCAATTAATTTATTTATGGTTCCATTGCCATTTTAGATGTCTCTTGGAATAGTTGTTTGTTTTATGAGATAAATTTTGGGATTCTGGATCAAGTGTTGATGATACATTTGGGTAGTTTTCACAAAACGAGAACCATCCCATTTGACATCTAATCCGAGTAGATTGATGCGATACTTATCTATCCAATTTCTGCGGTTACGATTTTGGTTACATGTAAAATAAAAAAAATTCTCTAATCACATTTCTAAAATACAAAGAATTTTCATTTTTGTTTATTCTTAAACACTTTTTACGAAATGTGAATGTAAACGCCGAACATACGGTAAACTCTCTTTTCGTTTGTTTCTAACTAGCGTTTCTTTAGAATTTAACAAATATTTTGTTTAAGATGCTTTGTAGGTTTGTCTGAAGAAAATATCACACTAAACGCAAACTTAAGTGCACACGCAAAAAACATTCGAGGCCATAATCGGTCAGCTAATTGTGCTTGGATCTTTGAAAAGAGTATAAAAAAAACTCATAAATTCAATAAATTTGTATAGTAGAAAAACACACTTGAGACCTACCCAAGTTGTACTAATTGTTAAACATATATAAACATAAATAACTTGTTACAGTGAAAGAAGCATGAACCAACCAAGTTGATATCTCTGCATCACACAACTAAAGCTTGGAATGTCGTTGACCCAACACCAATTCTCTTTTCTTTATAAAACAAACAATCTTTACAAATTCCTATCCAACGTTAGCCACTATGTCTCTTTCCCATAATAACTTAGAAATATAAAAAGAACACTGTATTCGTATCCAACTTTGTATACTGAATAGATTTCTGAGAGGCTCACGAAATATCAAACGTCATTATTTTGTCATCTTTGTAAATTGCAATAATTATAATAATTAACTAACAGTGACACACAACACAACTTGGGTGGATAGTATTAGTAGTATTAAGACGTGTCCCTTGGAAGAGAGAAGAGGGCAGAAGAATCTAAGGATGCATTGACACACTTACGCCTTCTCTTTCAGCATTTTACTGTTCACCGCCTCTACGCTCTCCATTCAATACTTTTATATTTTAAGATTATTTTTGGGACACTCTTATTCAGTATTCAGTATTCAGTATTCAGGATCCATATTTTTTCCACAAATTATGGTAATGATCAAAGTAAATTTGTGTTGTCATGAACTTTTTTAACTATTAAAAGTAGAGCCAGCCGTTGAAAGTAATGATTAAATACTTTTTTTTTTTTAATTAGCGGTTTTGTTACTAACAATCACGAGAATCTTCATGAAACAATGACATTTTCAGAGATTTACTTAGAAACAACTATGTACGTACTCAAGTTCATATATGGTGATTAGCCTGCGGTAGTGATCGGTAACCTACCAAACCCCAAAAAAAGTTATGGGTATGCTCTATCAGACTATCACATTCAAAAAACAAAATTACAAAGTAAGTAATGGATCGTCGGAATTAAAAAATAAAATCATTAATATTTAATGAACTTAGCGACAAGTTCTCTTTAGACCACCGACGTCAACACTGATCATATCCATACCATATGCAACCCATATTGTCTGTCATATTGCACGAATCATACAAAAAAACAATTAAGAACATGATATAATATTGTTTTTTTTTTTATGATTCAAAAAAATAATAATAACGTGAACATGTACGGCACATTGGCCGACTAACAGAGACAAAGGCGGCATGGGCTCACGTGAAAGCCGACCTTTCTAAAAAAAATCTTAAGCCCTTTAAAGATAGATTCAAAATCCCCAAAACCAAAGCCAATCTCTCTCCAGCTTACTTTTGTCTCTCTACGTTCACAATTCTCATCCCATATAAATACAAAGCCTACACATTTACACTCTTTATACATCTCTCACAGAGCAGAAACAGAGTCGCCAGAAAAGTCATCTCCGGCGACACAAACACACAAGAAAGTTTATAAATTTAGATTCTGGTGACTCTCTGCTCTAATGGGTCATTCTCAAATTTCTCTCTTTCTTCTTCTAATTCTTGCTCTAATCTACGGCGTTTCCTCCACCACTTTCACCGTCGTTAATCATTGCAGCTACACCGTCTGGCCTGGCCTTCTCTCCGGCGCCGGAACCGCTCCTTTACCGACCACCGGATTCTCCTTAAACCCGACCGAGACACGTGTCATCCCAATCCCCGCCGCTTGGTCCGGTCGTATTTGGGGCCGTACGCTCTGCACACAAGACGCAACCACCGGTAAATTCACTTGTGTTACCGGAGATTGCGGTTCCTCCGCCGTAGAATGCTCCGGCTCCGGCGCCGCCCCTCCAGCGACGCTCGCCGAGTTCACCTTAAACGGAGCCGGTGGTCTCGATTTCTACGACGTCAGTCTCGTCGACGGTTACAACATCCCGATGACCATCGTTCCTCAGGGCGGCAATGACTCCGGTGGCGTCTCCGGGAACTGCACCGTCACCGGCTGCGTCGCGGAGCTAAACGGTCCGTGTCCTGCTCAGCTGAAAGTGGCGACGACGGGGGCTGAAGGAGTAGCTTGCAAAAGCGCGTGCGAGGCGTTTGGGACACCGGAGTATTGCTGTAGCGGCGCGTTTGGAACGCCGGACACGTGTAAGCCGAGTGAGTACTCGCTGTTTTTCAAAAACGCGTGTCCGAGAGCTTATAGCTACGCTTACGACGACGGAACAAGCACTTTTACTTGCGCCGGAGCTGATTACGTCATCACTTTCTGTCCTTCTCCTAGCCCAAGGTAACATTTCTATTTTCATCAGTTACAACAAAATAAATTTATTCAAAAAAAAAAAAAAATTACTACAAACACTTATGATTGTACACGAATTAGAAGAATATTTGAAAAATCATATTGGTATTTTTTGCAAATAAAAAGGTTTGATACCGACTTTCGATGATCCGGTCAAATCAATTATAAAAGAAAAGGAAAAGTTTGGTTCTGATTCTCTTAGAAGAATTCCGGTTTCGATTTTTTTTTTTGTTCACATTCAAGAGTTCAATTATTTTGATTATGATTGGAGATATATAATTAACGTTTTGAAAAAATGATGAGGTCAAATCACGAAATAAAAATCATGACACATGCTTTTTCAGAATGCACCGTGTTCTTTTGTCAATTTGTGAAATCATAAGACAAGACGACATTTCAAATTTCACCCGTTGATACTATAATACAAACATGATAAATAAATATAAAATTCTCTGTTGTATGCCTAGATTTTTTATTTCAAACGTCGGTGTACTGTGGCCATGTGTGGTCCGACACGGCTCTTTTGTTCACATATTGCAAATTTGCAATATTATTTATATATATAAAACGTTATTTAAAAGAAAAAAATGTGATATATTTTAATTTGTGTCAGTGTGAAGAGTGCATCAAAGGGAGGACTTCAGCCCGAAGCCGTAAGCTACTCTGCGGCATCTCCAAACGCGTCGCCAATTACCACCTATGCCGTGTTTTTGGCTGTGGCATCTTGGGCCGTGCAAAGCCTTTGGTGATATAGCTGTACGGCGCCGTTTTTAAGTTTTAATAACATCATTCCAGATTTTTCAGCTAGAGAAAGAAAAGATTCCATCAATGGAAAATAAAATGACCACAGAGTGTTGATTAGTCGAAGAGAAGATTGTTCGAGGTGATCATTTTTGTAACAACTTTGTGGGTCCCCAAAGTGATAAGAAGATCAGTTTAGTTTAGATTTATTAGTTATTAGTTTCTTCCAAATTTTTCAGACAAATGTTAGGTCTTTATGGTGTTTGTAGGAGACATCTATAACAGCTTTGCTTTGCAGAATTAATTGATTGGTAATGCGTTTTTTTTTTTTTTTTTTTTTAAATTGTCTTTTCAAACTAATAATATATGTTGAAAGGAACAGATTCGTCATAAGAATCTGTATTCTATTTGTTATTTGAAGAAAAAAATTGTGTGTTGAATTCTCTATTGGATTAACAAGGAAGATGTACAGTAAAACAAACTATCATATTTCAAGAAAACCAACGCTAGATTGAAATAAAATTTGGAGAAGCTTTACTCATAAGTTCGAGAATTTACGTCGAAAATCTTTGAAATTTGGCGGGTAATCACAGTTTTAAGTATTACTTTTATGTAAACAGCTCATTTGTCTATACAATATAATTTGTAAACAGCTCATTTGTCTTTTATGTTTCTTAATTCTTACAATTCATAGTGAGGCGGCGAACATTCTCTCTTCCTTTTAATTTTTTATACTTTCAAAAAGTTGCTATATTTGTTTATTCATCGACCTTTCTCAATCGAATTCCCATTTTACATATAATTCGGTTGATTCTGGTTTTGTTTCTCCTCTGTTATTTACCCTTAAGGTGTCAAGTGTACAACGTTCACGCTAGTTAACAAATGCGATTTCACGGTGTGGCCGGGAATTTTATCCGGTGCTGGTAGTCCCAAACTCGATACCGCCGGATTTGAGCTCTTCAAAGAAACCTCTCGCACTTTCCGAGCACCTGCTGGTTGGTCTGGTCGCTTCTGGGGCCGTACCGGCTGCAACTTCGACAGTTCTAGTAGCACCACAGGTTGCTCCACTGGAGATTGCGGCTTGGGCGAGATGGAATGCAACGGATCCGGCGCTGAACCGCCAGCCACACTAGCCGAGTTCACTCTTGGAATTTCCGGGTCTCAAGACTTTTATGATGTCAGCCTTGTCGACGGCTATAACCTACCCATGACCGTGGAGGGTTCCTGTTCGTGCGCCACCACAGGATGCGTCTCGGACTTAAACCGGAATTGCCCAACGGAGCTAATATCCAAAAACGGTTTGGCTTGTAGAAGCGCGTGCCAGGCATTCGGAACACCGGAGTATTGCTGCAGCGGCGCATATGGTTCACCGGATACCTGCAAGCCGTCGATGTACTCTCAAGTCTTTAAATCAGCTTGTCCTAAATCGTACAGTTACGCGTACGATGATGCCACAAGCACTTTCACTTTTAGTGATGCTGATTACACCTATCACTTTATGTCCCAACTTGTCCAGGTAAGAAAAACAATTTTAGTCAAAACAGTTAAGAAAGACAGTTTGGTTTATAAAGATCAAAAGTTTGATTTATGTATTTGTATTGTGTGAAACAGTTTGAAGTCTTCGAGAGAACCACCACCACCTCCTGAAGAGATAGGAGATGTATCTGGTTCTGAGTCCAGTACAGAGACGCAACAACCGATAGAAGAAGAGTCATTAGCGAATTCCTATCTTGCCGATATGGCCATTGGAGAATCGACGAGAAACGCTCCCTTTGTTCTCCATTATGCGATTCTGCTTCCTGCAACATTGATTTTCTGTTGGATCAGCTTGTAGCTTTGGTTTCTGCGAAGAATATGGCAAAAAAAAAAATACTGAAAGAGAAGCAGAAACAGAGAGGTGACAAGAAATTGAGATAGAACTTCTAATTTCCTCAATAGTGAAGGCAAAGCTTGTAACTTTGAGGGAAAAAGTCAATTGAAATATTTAGATTCGCCTTCTTGTATCATTCTGATGAGCTACATAAAGTCAAGAAATTAAAAGTTCTGAAATCAATGTGCACAAAAAACATGTTTTTCAAAAAAAGTTTCATAATGGCTCCAATCATATTGAGAATCACATTTAGACACATACACACAAACACAAAAACAAAGATTCTTCTAGATAAAAAGACGATCAGGGTCATTCCATTTCAAATGATTCCTGTGTCATCTCTATCGTTTCCCAAACGGTTCTTATTAATTAAATTATCGTGTAGAAAAGTCTATTTTCAACACTAGAAAAAGCAGAGAAGACAACTAGAAATTAGATTCAAAAAGCCGGATATAGAATGAAGAAAAGGTTGATGTATTTCATCAATGGCAGTACACTTGATCTAGAATCTTATAGCTTTTCTTATTTATATTGTTCTATATCTTCCCTTTAGATTAACGGCTTTGCCTAACTCGTGTGTATTTGTGGTGTGGACCTCTCTATTTCTAAAAAGGAAGATAAGAGCATCTTGCAGAGAGTCAAAAGGTTTCAACTTTCAAGTCCACCCACTGAATATTATATCCATAAAAAGCAAACACACAGAATGTTAAACAAAGCTTGAGAGATTGGGTATACCTGCGTTTATTTATTCGCCGTCCATAGCCGTAAAGATGAAATAGTCTTTGACTAATTATGATTAGTAATTTGAATAAGTAAAGGGTAGCAGTGGTTCTTGTCATAGTTAGGCCAAGATTCGTCTCCTTTCACAAGCGTCTCATGGCACTTCCAAACTTGTGCATCGTAGTTTTCAGTTAAGACGTAGTGTAAACCAATGTCTTCAACCTCCTTCAGGAACTTGTCTAAAGAGCCACCTCTCCTAGGACTGAAGAATAATGCCTCAGAGGGTTCTTTGGCTTTAAGCAGCACCTTGATGATACTTGCAAGGTGCTTATGGAATTCCTTGAAAAAGGTACTGTTGAATTAAAAAAAAACGTGTAGTGATAAGGGATGAGAAATATATATCGATCTAGCGGAAGACTGAAATCGAGGAGCAAGGAAAAGTGAGGAAGCTACCAATCGCTCGCAACTATGATGTCAAAAATGTTGGTTAACTCTGAAAGTTCATGCTGATTCCAGTGCAACTCCATGGCTTTTACGCTTGTGTCGCCAAATGCCATGGAGTTGGATTCTATGTTACGCTTAATATCTGGATGTTAAGTACATCAATGAATCCAAGAAAAATTAAAAAATTGAATTCCAGGTATCCATATTTCAAAGCTTCAGCCAAAGAAGACAACTCTAATGAAACAGTATATACACAGCAAAACAAATAGGATACAATTGACTACTTGGGGATTTCCATCTGAGATTACCACTTCTGATGCCTCGGTGACAGCTGCGATAGCTAAACCGGCTAATCCATACCCCGATCCAAGCTCAATTACTCTTTTACCTCTGCAACATCCCAATGAGGCAAGTACAATGTAAGAGCAAGAAGTTATAAGAGAAAAAACATAGATCAGTCTTGAAACTGAAGACAGAAACCTGAAACGATCTGGCTGAGACTTNAAAACTATTTGGACTGACAAAACCCGATCAGTAAGCATAATAACCCTAGAATGCGGATACATGAAGTCGATATATCACAAATTAGGAACAAAATTATATGCAGCAAGTAAGTCGATGTTTGCAGCGATTAAATATTCTGTCTTTTTTTTTTTTACAGCTATTCTGTTTTTATTTATGGATACGTCAATCTATTACAGTTTCGTTAGACCAGCTTATTATTTCAAGCTGGTGATGAAGTCATGGTTATGACTTCTTTTTTTCACTATATTTTAACAGTTCTATCGTGAAATTTAATTACTAACAATTTTAATTGTTATACACTTATACCACATATATTATTCTCCATATAAAAAAGTTAACAATAGCCCAAAGGTATAATGGCACATAGTGATTAGTGCAAAAAAAGTGGTTCTGTTATACCTTAGACTTAACTTCTTTGGAAAGAATGATTTACTTCGTATTATGATATTATCAACGGTCTAATCTTGAATCTAGAGAAATATACGGATCTTGACTCCAAACTTTAAGATTATCCAAAAAAAAAAAAAAATTTGCTGGCAATAGAAATGGTGATCGAAAACCTTACCCAACACAATTTTCAAACTTTACTTTACCAAACCTAGCTAATTCCCTCAATCTTATCAACTTAAGTCGTTAGGCAAATATTCCATCAATGTGTTTCCTAGTTGTAAACAATTGCATTTGTATCATACATGCATATCCAACTTAACCACAGTTAACTTCATAAAAAGAACAAAAAATATATTTATTTGTGTTGCTTGTTCTTCTTGTTAACTTCTCTAACCTATATCTAAATGTAGCTGCTATTAGCAGCACAGTTATTTATTTATTTTTTATTTTTGTATCTTTTTATCCATTTAATAATTTGGGATCGAACTTCCATAAACTATGACTAAAGAGGATGTATCTGCGCCACATCTGAAATCATACGTATACATGTTTGTGTGTATATACATGTATACGTATGTTGAACAAAAAGTTGAAGCAAAAGTTGAACAAAAAAAAGAACGGTAACAAAATCGTGAATAAATTATTGCAATAATAAAAAATTAAATGGAGAATAACCAAACTAAGAAAATGAGCCGCTGGGATTTGATCGCTTGTGAAAATAGCTCAATTGATAGATCCAATTAAGGTCCGGTTGGTGGTTCAACTTTTATTTTGGCTCAACTGAGAAGATCTCATCAAGAATAGAGGTTTATGTACTAACGTTCTCGTAAACACCATCAAAACAAATTCTAAGGAGAGAGCTCCACGAAAGGGAAACGACAAATTATCAAGGCAGAGAGAAACCCTACTAGAACCAGAAGAGATCGACGATGATCCATCATTGGTCGGTCGGTCGGAAAAGAAAACGTCAAGAGTACGAAATTTACCTTAATAATGGTTCTCGAGAACCCCATTATAGTAGGCTTTCATTCATTTGGGATTTTTAAGAATTCTTGCAGATACAAATAAAATATAACATTTGAGACGTTCATGTTGAATTTTTACGTCGATATTATAAAACAATCACATATTTATTAGCAATATCGCTCAACGTCAAAGGCCCGGCAACAACTCCTAATCGAGTGCGACACACAAAATGATACTATTGATTTACTATTTTTTTTGTAATTATATCTATTAAATGATTATTGATAAGACATGATTTATTGTTTAATCTACGTATTATACAACTAGTCTTAGTGTATATAAACCCCGTTTAAGACCATTTGAGCATTTCCCTACCATTTACGCTCTTCTTCTCCTTCGGCACACTCCAAGCTTCCTCTTGTTGAAGAATCTCTGATGTGAATTTTTGACTATTTCTGCGTAATTAAGGATCTTTTTTTTCCTGCGTAATTTGGGATCTTACTAGAATTTAGATCTCTGATTTTTGTTTCATTCTTAAGCAATCGAGACAATGGAGAACGAGCTGTTTATGAACACAGAGCTTCCGCCACCGTCGGATATGGCGGTGCATTTTGAACCACCGTCCTCTTCATCGGCGATGCTTAACTGGGCGTTAATGGATCCGAATCTCGCTCGAAATTCGTCGTCGCAGGATTGCTTTCCGTGGGAAAAGTCAACGGAACAACAACAGAGCATCTTCGACTCTGCTCTGAGCTCCCTCGTGTCTTCTCCGACGCCGTCGAATTCCAATTTCTCCGGCGGAGTCGGTGACGGATTCATTATCAGAGAGCTCATCGGAAAGCTTGGAAACATCGGAAATAGCTCCGGTGAGACCTACGGAGCTCCGATGGGAAACAATAATGGGAAGGTTTCTCGCTCCGCCTCGTGCTACGCAACTCCGATGAGCTCTCCGCCGCCGATGATGAACAGAACGACGCCGTTGACGGAATTCTCAGGGGATCCGGGATTTGCGGAGAGGGCAGCGAGATTCTCTTGCTTTGGTAGCCGGAGTTTCAACGGAAGAACGAATTCCGGTCTACCCATTAACAACGGCAACATCATCAGCTCCGGGAAGCTGACACGTGTCTCCAGCACACCAGCTCTCAAGGCACTTGTTTCGCCGGAATTCGCATCTGCCTCCAGACCGATGATTCCCGCCGGCGAATCAAATCCGAAACTCCCCGGCGAATTTTCCCGGAAGAGAAAATCTGTGTCTAAAGGGAAACCCAAGGAAAATCCCCTTCCCACCGCATCTCCATCTCCCAGTTTCTCAAAAGTACATCAATTTTTTTCCCTGAAAATTTCTTAATTTTCCCGTAAAGTTTCTATTTTTTCCTCAGATATTCAAAATTCAAAGACCCCATTTTTTCTTCAAGATTTTTCGAAGAACCAAGTTCTCTGAAAAGTCAGCTTTTACATAAAGTAAATAAAAGTGATTAACTTTGTGTATAGTTTTCAATTTCTCAGACGGCGGAAAGGAAGCAAGATTGGAATGGAAAAGGAATCAAAAGTTCAGAAGAAAAGGGAGGGAAAAGGAGAAGAGAGGAAGAAGAAGAAGAAGAAGAAGGGAACAAAAGCAATAACACAAAACCACCTGAGCCTCCTAAAGATTACATCCATGTTCGAGCTCGACGAGGCCAAGCCACCGACAGTCACAGTCTCGCCGAACGAGTAATTAATTCAATTCTCTTCTCCTCACTTCTTCTACGTTTTTCATTTTGAGCATTTTCTGGATTTTTTCAGTAATTAGAATTTAAATTAAATCCCTAACTAGTGTTAACCGCAACTAAGATAATTAGAATTTGGGTTTGATTAGTTCTTTAATAATGTGAGTTTAGGTTCGGAGGGAGAAGATAGGAGAAAGGATGAAGCTGCTTCAAGATCTTGTGCCTGGATGCAATAAGGTGAGAACTTTTTGTTAATTGTTTGATTAGTCACTGATTAATTTTAGTTTTGAACTCAGCTTTTTTGTTTGTTTGTTTTGTGCTCAATAACTCAATTGTTGATTAGCATAATTAAGAAATTAATGTCTTTGTTTTTCTTTTTGTTTATACGATGAAAGGTTACTGGGAAGGCACTGATGCTGGATGAAATTATAAACTATGTACAATCATTGCAAGGACAAGTTGAGGTATATCATTATTTGGTTTCTTCATCTAATTAAATCTAGTTAATTGTTTCCTTAATCACCGAATTAATTATTTGCAATAATCTTCTAATATTTTTCGTTTTAATAATGGCAGTTCTTGTCAATGAAGTTATCATCAGTGAACGACACCAGGCTGGAATTTAACATGGACACTCTTGTGTCAAAGGATGTTGTAAGTCACCTTAAACATTAACATCAATTAGCAACCATTAATAATGATAATTCGAAAGTTATCATTGTTTTTTTTTTTTTTAATCCTTTTTCTTTTGTGTTTGTCGTTATCTCAAATCCTTTTCAAGCTTTTTTGAATTTCTTTGTAGAAAGGACTTTTGTATTTTTTTCAATCTCATCTTTTTGTTTTTATAAATTTGAATTTCATCAGATGATTCCATCAAGCAGCAACCGGTTACATGAAGAAGGGCTCCAGTGTGAATCTTCAAATCATCATCAGCAACTCAATAATTATAATAATAATTCACAATTACATCCCAATATTTCTTCCAGTAACATGATGCTCCAATCCTCTATGAATTCACTGGAACCCTTAGCCAGAAGCTTCACCCACTTACCAACACTTACCCAATTCACTGACTCAATTTCTCAGGTTTTTTATTCTTTAAATCCTCTTCCTTAATTCCATTTTTATATATAGTCAGATTATTATAAAATAAATTTGTGTGTTCTCAGTATCAGATGTTTAGCGAAGAAGATTTACAAAGCATTGTAGGGATGGGAGTTGCACATAACCCCAACCATGAATCTCAAAACATGAAAATTGAGCTTTGATCAACCAATATATTTCAAGGTCTCAAGGAAGAAAATAAGAAAAAAGGATTGATGGGTGTACATAAATATACCAATATCTGATACTCATCTCCATATATATATATATATATATACACATTTATGAAAGTAACCTATTTTTTATTTTACCTACTGTTAATTATATTATATCATTTTCCAATTCATCACTAGGGTTCAATTGTATTGTTATCTTTGGATTCTTTTTGCTTTTCTAATGTAATATCATTGTAAGTTCATAACCTCCACTACAATCCAAGATAATTAATCTACACCAAATTAGGCTAAACAAAAAAATCACCTTTTGTATATTTATATATTTCAATTAGAGTTAGTGATAGGCGATACTAACCTTTCTTGGATTCTGTGCAAAACTATTCCACATCATTAATATTTGTATTTTTTGATAAAATAAAACCGAGTGTTCTAATTTACAATAAATTAGTAATCTTATCTAAATCTAACTATTTAATCATACACTTTGCGACAAAGAACTTTCCGACATATATCATGAAACAAAAAGCAACCTTTGGATGATTAATCAAATTCGTAATGATGGACTATTATCTTAGGTAAATTTAATTAGATAATTAATTAATCAAATGTTGACAATAAAAAGATGATTAAATCAAATAAGCGGAACTTGAATTCTATATTTTTGTTACCTCTAAATTGGTCAGCAGAACTTTCATCCCTAAGATTCTTTTTGATTTGATATTTGCTAATGTTAACCAGCTGTGTGAGCTGTTATGTCTTTATCTCCAGATATAATGGCTTTCTTTGGAATGGTGAAGGGAATTTGAAAAACAAATTTATAATGGGGTCAAGTTATGATTTCTACAAATTAAATGGCCTGCTTGTAATTTCTAGAGATCTATTGAGAAAACGCAGAAGCATCTGTTTGTTTTTTTTTTTTTTTTTTGTTCAAAACGCAGAAGCTTCTGTTCCTCTCTTGTTTTCTTTAACGAGTGAAATCCAGAACCAATCAAGGATTTGATCAACCAAATATATTTCTCTAATCAATAATTACTTCAATGATTATTATTCAATATTCCAGTAGGCGTTAGGTACCAATCAATTTTTTTTTTTGGTCAAACACTTCAATGATTCTAATGTTATCTTTCCATAGCTGAATATTATTATTATTATTATTATTTTTTGGGTTAAAATTCGCCATCAAATATTTAATCAATATTCCAGTACGCGTTAGGTACTAATCAAATAAAAAAATCTAGTCTCTAGTAGACATAATTGGTTGACAGTACTTTTTTTGGAGGGTCAACCATACGTAAAATGCATGTATATCCATATATGAGGGTAATTTCCTTCACAACGTATTCACAGATTAGCGGGTGACATGTCGAAGCTGGAATTGGTAAATATATATATACTAGTAATCTGCGTTCTATGAAAATTTTGTAATATTCGAGTTTAAAATGATAATATAGAACATAAAAATTTAAAATTCTGAATATAATATATATATGTATTTTGTAAACCATTTGAGCAACGATGATATAATAGACCTTGTTTAAATTTGATGGGGTTTGTGTGTTAGTTAATGATGTTGTGTAATTGATGAATGAAATGGTTATGCAAAATAGTGTTATATAGTGCTCAAACTAAGGGTTTCTCACTTATTAAAAATATATAAATGAGAATTCAAAATTAAATGTCTTTGATTGAAACGTAATTTTGTATTTAGTTTTTAATTATTAGTAGCGAAAATATTTCTTTCCACGAAAATTACTAATAGCGAAAATCACTCTTGCCACGAAAATATATTTTTTTCCATGAAAATCTATTTTTATTGCAATTTAATTTGTAAATCACAATTTATTATGATTAAATTTGAATATGCAATAAAATTTGATTTGAATTTGATATGCAATTTTATACGATTATATTTGAATATGAAATTTAATATGATTTGAATTTAACATGGAAAATAAATGGTAATCTCAAAACAATTTAATCTATTTTGAATTCGAATTTCAAATTTGTCACGGGAATATCTGTTAGTACGTGTGTTTGATGAGACCATTAATATCAAACTATATTAGCATCAAACTATATCAAATTAAAATACAGTTTGATGAAACCATTAACATCAAACTATATTATACGATTTATATCTCAATAATCATTAGTACGTGTATATGAGCTATAGTATATGTTTTATATCTCAAATATCATAACAATAATATGAATGCTAGATTTCATATTATAATTTGAATTTGAATATGAATATGCAAAAATTTGTATGAAATGAAATATAAGTAAGAGATTTTGCAAAAAAAAAAAGCAAGCAAACATGAAACTTGTAAGAATAATATTTATCACAATAAAAAAAGAAATCTCAAAAACGAAGTAATATAATTCGAATATAAAAAACTCGTAGATAAAAAATTTATTTTAGAAAATGAAATAACTTATAAACTATTATTGATTTAACAATGTATATAAAATTTCATAATGAAATTTATATGAGTATGCATAAGTTTAATGTGAATGACATGAATGTAATTATTCTAGTAAGTTAAACATTTTTTGAGAAATGTCTTGAAAAGTTTTATGGTGATGACACATCAGCATAACACAATTGTAAATCACATGTCAAGAAAAAGTTATTTTTTAACAATCTTTCTTAATTAATATATAGAGGATTATGCAATGGTTTAATGTAAATGGCACTAACGTAATTATTCTAGTAAGTTAAACTTTTTTTTATAAAAGTATTGAGAAACTCTATATTGATGACACATCAGCAATCATCAATGACACATTTGTAAATCACACATGAAACAAATATTTTTTTTAATCCTTCTCAATTAATATATAAGGGATATA
>PKMM01027636.1:267896-280431 GCA_002933915.1 Eutrema heterophyllum | reverse complement strand
GTTAAAGTATTGTGTTTATTTATTGTTCATTAACATTTTCACATAAATTAAGAAATTATTTAACATTATTAATCTGGTCATATTTAATATTTTACTAATTAAACTGTATTGCCCTAAATTTAAAAATGATTAATTTTGACTAAATGATAAATTGAAAATTCATTCTATTGATGACTCATTGGTCAAAAACATTACTTTGTCATGAATCTTTGACTTTAAATTTTACTACATGTCTCTTATATCATCATCATATTATTACCCGATTTACAAATTAAATTGCTAAGTACTATAGATATCTTATTTGTTAAAGCCATACTATGTATTAACCAAATTGCCATTTTCATGGTTCAAGACATGACTCTAACTCAAAAGTTACATGTCAAAAGAAAATTGTCAAGTGATGAGAGATGTTAGATTTTCTTTCTCGTAGTTATTTATAAAGTTTAACTAATTACTTTGAACTCTATTGCTTTTAATTTTCAAAAATGTATTTTTTGTTTTTGTTTTGTTTGATTAATGCAAATTGATTTACTCTAAAACAAACCTCTGTCAAAAATAGAAAAAATAATAGGTGATAGAATAATGTTTGTTTCTTATCAAACAATAATAATTGACTCTATAAAATTACCAGCTATTGTTATACAAAAGATAGTACAAACACTTTTTTTTTTTTTTAACTTTCTGATCGTATTACTCGTAATGGAGTGAATTACATAGTGCGAAAAGAGAAATTAACAAAGCAAGAACCTTAACAAAGCAAGAACCTTCGGTCAGGAGCCATGAAGGCCATACAAGAGAAAAAGAAAAGATAAAGAGAGAATAAGGGGAGATTAAGAGAAGATTATACCTCTTAACCAAAAACCAAGAGAATCCCGAAAGCAAGGTTGGTCTTTGCGAGCTAAACAAAAGTCTCGAATTCCTCTATACACTTTCTTGAAGAGGACCTCCGCGGGAAGATGCTTGTTGTTGAAGATACGGTCATTTCTCTGCTTCCAAAGAGAGTAGATAATAGCTTGAACCATTAAGAGCCTCAAGTTGTTTTCCGCTGATTTTGCGTAAGCCTTCTTTAACCATCTCTGGAAAACAAGCTATGTACCAAACCCCATGAATGGAGCATTTAGACGTTCAAATCCCAACCTCCAAACGTCTTGGCTATAAGGACATCTCAACAGTAGATGATCCTTGGTCTCGTCAAATATCTCGCATAACACACAAGTATTGTTATCAATTACTCCCCATCTAGCAAGTCTAGATTTCGTAGAAAGCCTATCAAAACAAGCCAACCACAAAACGAAAGTCTATTTTGGGACATGACCAAAGAACCAAACTTCCTTATGCCACTCCATTACCGTGAATTCAGTTCTTGTTTGGCGCCGAGCAAGAGAGAAGCTGAAGTCATCCTTAAGAGGACCAACTCCATCCTTCCAAATGTACTTATCCTTTAAACTTGTGACTAGTTGTATCGAAGTCAAGTGGCAGAGAAGTGAAACTAAGTTGTCACTGCGAACTCCTCTTGAAATTCTACCCATTATTAGTAGCCGCAAAAGAAACCTTAGATTCTATTGGGATACCATAAATCCTAGGTCCATCATGACCAATAAAGGAGTAGAGCTGACCAAAGGAAGTCCATATATCAAACCAAAAAGAGCAATCTATACCATTACCTACTTTGCAAGTGATGAATTCCTTAGCAATATATATGAGTTTTAGTAGTTGGGACCAAGAAGATGATCCACTACTTGACTCACTCAAGCTCCAAAAAGATTTCCTGCCTATCTTCCTTAAAAAATCTTATCCACCAAAAATAGATTTTCATCATCATTATTGATTACAACTAATAATTATTTTAACCGTTTAGGTTTCATATTAGATAAAAAAAAAAAAAAAAAACCAATTTTTCCTTCATTGTTGAGATAAGGGTTTATTGTTAAATAGATTTTCATTATCATAGTCAATTATACATCTTAATTACTTTGAAATCTTTTGTTTTTTATATGTAAATTGATTTCTCTAAAATGACATGAAGATAATATCTACAGCTAATTACTTTTTGATAAAATGAAAACATCTACATTATACACTCATCAAAATGATAATTTGGATATGGATAATGATATAATTTGTGGATAAGCGCGGGAAAATATCCCTAGAATAGTTAAGTTTTAAACCGGCCCGGTTTAGACAAAGTACGCGCTGTTTAAACACGCAACCCCCTCGTCTTCCTCATTCCGACAGCAAATTACTTAATAGTTAAATCAAAATAAATTCGCTAATCTTTTTCCCTTTTTTTTTTGTGGCCCAAATCTTTTTCACATTCATATAAATAACCAACAAATTCATTTTCATTTCCCTTCGTCTTCCTCCTCTCTAATTTCCGGCGATAATGGAATCCTCTGCAACTCCCAAGCTTTACCCGACCGCCGACACTTCCCTCGATATGAATGTTCTCGTCAACAATATCTTCCCGGAGCAATCCTCTGACTCAGCCTCAGCTCCTCCCGTGGCGACAGAGGAAGTGATTTTGACAATCAAAGGCGCAATTCTCCACCTCATCGACAAATCCTACAGCGTAGAGCTCGCTGTCGGCGATCTCGAGATTATCCGTCTTGTTCAGGGCGAAATTACCGTCGCCGTTTTCGCTCGCGTCGCCGATGAGATCCAGTGGCCGTTGACCAGAGACGAACCCGCCGTGAAAGTGGACGAGTCGCACTACTTCTTCTCGCTCCGACCCGTGAATGATCATTTGATCGAGGAAGAGAACAACGATATGTTGAATTACGGGTTAACAATCGCTTCCAAAGGGCAGGAGCCGTTGCTGGAGAAGCTGGACCTGATCTTATCGGATTACAGCAGTTTTAAGGCGGAGAAACAGAACGTTGATGGTAATAACGTGTTGGATTTGACGGCGGCGAAGGAGACGTCGCCGGCGGAGCTGAAGGGAAAGAGGAAGAAGATGGTGGAGAAGCAATGTACGGCGTATTGGACGACACTGGCTCCGAATGTTGAGGATTACAGTGGAGTTGCAGCGAAACTGATCGCTGCTGGTTCTGGACAGTTGATCAAAGGGATTTTATGGTGTGGAGATGTGACAATGGATCGGCTCATGTGGGGAAATGATTTCATGAAGCGGAAGTTGTCGAAAGCAGAGAAAGAGAGACAAGTTTGCCCTAAAACTTTGAAACGTCTCAAGAGGTATATATATATATGAACTAATCGCTATAATTAATCTTGAGATTGTGTTTCTCTTTTTATCAACTCAATATGTCCTTTTGATTGGCTGTATATAACAGAGTGAAGAAGATGACGAAAATGACAGAGAAAGTGGCGAATGGTGTGCTCTCTGGTGTTATAAAAGTTTCTGGATTCTTCTCGAGTTCAGTGGTGAAAAGCACAGCTGGGAAGAAACTCTTTGGTCTTCTTCCTGGAGAAATGGTTCTTGCAACACTTGATGGATTCAGTAAGTTGCTAAGATCTTCATCATACTTGGTGATGTTTATTAATTGGAGCTTCCTTCTTCTGATATAGTATAACATTTAAATTGTTCTCTTTTTTTTTTTTTTACTTTTTGACAGACAAGGTTTGTGATGCTGTTGAGGTAGCTGGAAGAAACGTTATGAAAACATCTTCCACTGTCACTACTGAAATCGTCGATCACAAGTAAGTAACAAAAGCGAATGCATGTGTTCATGCCAAAACAATATTGGTGGTCTCAATCTTATGTTGTTCGGATGGTTAGTGTTTTGATGCTATTAATTTGCAGGTATGGAGCAAAGACAGCACAAGCGACAAATGAAGGGCTTGGAGCAGCAGGGCATGCTCTTGGAACGGCGTGGACATTTTTCAAGATCAGACAAGCTCTTAACCCCAAGAGTGCGATAAAGCCATCATCACTGGCTAAAACCGCGATTAAAACGGCAGCTAAAGAAAAAAAGAAGGGGAAAAAGGGTTCTTCTAAGTAGGAAGGAAGCTTTCTCTCTAAATGGATGTTGTGTTGTTGTTTGTACATCAGTTTCATTGCCTTGGCACAAAAGAAATGAACAGACAGTAATAGTTAAAAAAAGATTAGGTTTCTGTTGTTGGTGCAAGTGTTTTGCTTCTTCGAGAATCATGAGATTTAGATTGGTAACCGCAATATATCATAAAGTGAGAGAATTGTGATGTTCTTTTTATGGCTTGATTTTCTCTGTTGTCTGAATAGTGAAGAGGAACAAATTGAGCCACATGCCTTTCATGTTAAACTTCAGATAAATATAGTAGACCAGTGACTTTCATTTCATTTCCTGGTGAATAATGTGTTCTTTTCGTCACATACTCTGCCGTTTTTATGCACACGTCGTTTTTAGGTAAGCAAAACAGTATGGTGTTTCTTTTTTCTTTTTCTTTTTTTCAGTTCAGCCACACAAGTTGAGAGTTGAGACAAATAAATTTCTAATATAAACAGTCTTATGTTGTCGCTGTCTTCAACATAAGAGCAGAGAGCAGGAACGCGAAACAGAGGAACCCGCTGATTCACCATGAAAGATGATTACGAGGTGCGACTTCTGATGTCTCATTATTCGGCTTTGATCGGATTTTTTTTTCTTTGTTCTTCTGGGTTTTCTTGAGTATTCTTAAATTCAGGGATTCGTTTTTCCAGAAAATTTAGGTATCTAATTTGGGATTCACTTTTATTGAAAATTCAGATTGTTAGGAATTCGCTTCCAAAGCTGCGTCTTTTAATCTGCGCCATGATAATCAAGATGTTGATTCATAGTTTTTAGGATTACCGTATTCAAACTATGGTTTATTTGTTTTATCATCTATACAGACATTGTTAATGGAATCGGGAAAAAAGGGTTTATAAAAATCCAAGCTTTAGGATTATCTTCTATTCTTAAATCCGAATCATGAGATTGTGTCGCTTCTTTGTTCTTTCTTTTTGATGCTTGACCAAAGTTCTAGACTTTTGGGATTTGTTGCTTACTGTTTTAAAAAAAAGTTGAGCTGATGATATCTTATAAGGCTGATGAGAAGAAGCAAGCTGCTGCTGATGTATTGTTTAGTTATTCCAAGTTTGCAATGGCCTGCATCGGAAATCAGATTCGTCCTAGTGACATGAGGTTGCATTTGATGAAGGTAGTTATTGAATTCAACTGTTTCAGCCATTTTGGTTTGCGTCTTGTGATTTGAGTATGAACGTTTTAAGGTTGATATGAGTCCAAAATTTATAGGAGATATCGGGATTGCCAACTTCTCTGAAAAGAAGAGAAGCTTCTAGAGCAGCAACTTCTCCTGATCCAGTCGGGGAATCATCGAGCTCTGGTACCGCCAGGCTAGATAAAGTGGATAGTTTCAGGGCACTTTAATGTCAGTTTTCAAAATCTCAGCCTAAGCATCTGAAACCTATCTATCAAATTTGAACTGTTGATTTAGCCCATGATAGTGTTATGCTATTCCCCTTGTGTGACTATGAGAAATAAATGTTATGCTACTACTTCGAAATATTAATTCTGTTCATATAATCTCTTCGGACATACATTCATCTGTATTAGTATGTTTTTCTTGTACATTGGATATCTTCCATTTCTTGAACATATTGTCTGTCTATTTATGGTGTAGTTTTTATGTGCTTCCCAAGCACAGAATATGGTTTCTTGAGTCAGTTTGTTTGTTATGGAAATTATGAGTCATTGACAATCGGATCTTGAAGCTTGAAAGCAACAACGCATGAATCTTTCTATTTATTGCATTCATTCAATTAACATTCGTTAATTTTTCTTTTTAACCCTTTTCACATCCTCCTCACTTGCCTCCTCTTGTGCTTGCTTCGTAGCATATGGTAAAGATCACAACAGCTGCAGCAACAGTGATTCCAAGCGTCTGCTGCGTCACTGCTGAAGGAATTTTTCTCGGCGGATTAAATCCTAGTTCTGAGAGTTTCTTGTGTGAAATTGCATAGTCTGTGAAGAACACATCCTCGTCCTGTCATACACATCGTAATCACCTTTTATTGCTGATGATGAAGCCAGAGAATTCCTGAAACTTAAATTTCTTATAATTGTACCAAAATCAAGATTAATCTACCTTTGCATACAACTCAACATAGGGGTGGAACTTGGAATCACCAAGTAGAGCCTTGTCGGTTTTCAGTTGTAGCAATCCCGGCGTCTCCCCTTTTAGAAGCTCTCTGAAACATCAATCAGCAACCAATGTAAGTTTCAGAACTCTTTCTAACTTTGTGTGATTTTGTTGTTGGCTTACACGAAATATGAGTTATCAAACTTGAGAGGATCTTGTGTCCAAGCACCTTCAAAGTCTGATCTATCCTTATGTGCACGTCCCTATATACAAAAGCAGCAACCACGTTGGTGTCAACAAAAAAGACGTTTAGAGCGGATATTTTCAGAAGAGTTAGTTAGTTACCAAAGTGTGGCCTCCAGAGAGAGCTACAATGTCTCTATCCGATAAACCCATACGAGAGAAGAGAGTTCGTAGATGTGAGGCACCTGCAGTAATCCAAAAGGAGGGTTTAATCAGTTTGTGAAGTAGGATTCCGTTGCAGTGCGCAGGAGCTACAAGCTGCGGGAGGAACCTTGATTTGGATCTGGAAGTTCTCCTTCGTCTGGGGAATCAGCATCCTGCAATCATTTTCCCAATGATTATGATATTTTCTCTCTTTTCTGGTAACTCACTTAGCAACTATGGTTCTAACGCGCGATAAGGGCAAGTACCTTACGGCCTGGAGCAAATTGGATTGCAGGGCCACCGGTAACCTCCACTGCAACAACTCCAGCGAGCTGAAATGAAAACAAAGAATCTGTCAAGGAGGAAGAAAGGTTTATATGAGTTAAATGGCTTAGAGATGCTATATCAATGTTAACCTGATAAAGGTCTGCATAAGAGACTTGTGGATGCTTAGCCTTTACTTCCTCTGAAACCAGAAACCAAAATTCAAACGTCAAAGGAAACACAGCAAGCAACAAAAGATTGTGTGGTCCTGAAGAGTGGTAGTAATAGGTTAAAGGCATCATAAACTCACCGCAGAAGGCGACTGCTTTCTCCAAACCTTTGTTGTGCGAGCGGTTTAGCTCGTCCTTGAACCTAATAGAACCATTGGGGCCTCCGGTTTTCTTCTTGGCATCATACGTTCCTGCATCATGCCATCTATATGCACACACGCGGACAAGAATTTGCATTTGGAAACGTTAAGGTAAGAAAGAAAAATAGAGAGTGATTCTGAGGGAGAAGATCTTACGCAAGACGGAGCATTATAGGAGCACAGTTTCTGGAAGAGATAAGAGCTCGAAGGTCTCGACGAGTCTTCTCTATCTCTTTGAGGTACTCTGCATTAACGTTCATTGCCATTGCCAGACTTTCAAAGTGCAAGCAAAATAATTCAAAAACGATGAATAGGATTTGTAGAAATGACTCAGGACGATGAATAGGATTGAGCAATCTTATATAAAAAAAATTTAAAGCAGGGTCTATGGGAGAAGTATGTTTTGTCATCTGGAGAAAGCAAAGTATATTTTTTTTATATAGTTTTGGGAGAACCCTCTTGCTAATCTTAGCATATATTCAAATTTTCATTTAATCTTCGGATGTTTGCATGTATTTGTATGCTATTTTCTGAAAGTAGCCTGCCTTGACCCCAAAAGCAGCATGTCTAAAAGCAATCCCAAGACAGATGAAGAAACATAGTAAAATTCTCTGAAGCAGATATGTAAACTAAAACTTTATCTAAATGGTGAGAGTTGGGGAAAATTCTAATTGTCAAATTAATCGAAAAACGATCTAACAGAAAAAAAAAAAAAAAAAAAAAAGAAGACAAATGAAACTTGTGAAACCTCTAATAATCCTTTGTTTCAATATTATAATCTATTACATAAAAGAGAGCTAACTCTCTCCAGCTGCTTGCTATGTGGGCATTGGAGAGAGCGTCACGTGTCCAGCCCTTTCAACTTCTGAAACGTCATCTTCTGCCTCTTATAGTTCTTTTTTATGATTTAAAAGCTACAACATTAATTAGAGATTCATTGTTTACTGTCAAAATTTAGATATTAAACCCATAAACCAACAATTTCTTCACGGTGAAAGAAAAGGAAAGACAGAAAAACATAAACTAGACTCAATTAGAATTTTGTCCCAACTTTCTTTCTCGAGTCAGTTCAAGAAGAAGAGAAGAAGAAAAAAACGACGAGAAAGAGGATAGCGAGGAGGAATCTGGGGATGAGAGCAATGGTGATAAAGAGAAGATAAAAAACTGAAATCTGAGGGAAAATCCGAAGAATCTAGCGAAGTTCAATCAAAGTAAGAGATTAAGAGAGAGAAAAAGCTTCGTTTAAAATTGGGTTCTTCAGGTGAAGAATCTGATGAGGAAGCAGAGTCTGAAGAGGAAGACGGCGAAGAGGTATCGGAGGAAGAAGAAGATGAGGATACCGAAGAGGACGACGAAGCTGGTCATGAAGACGATGGACAAGAAATTGCAGTCAATTGCTTTTTGTAGAAATAGAAGAATGTGCTTTCTTATTGATCTTAAACGTATTACACAACATATATATACACAAAAATATGACGGCTACACAGTATAAACCCTATACACAAAAATATGACGGCTACACAGTATAAACCCTAACGTAATATACACAAGCTCAATAAGCTACAATATGGCCCAATACTCCCCCTCAAGTTGGAGCATGAAGATTGACAATGCTCAACTTGGACACTAATCTTTCGAAAGGTTGTCGACCAAGAGGTTTCATTAATAAATCGGCAAGCTGATCACCTGTCCGAACATGTACTGTAGAAATCCGTCCATCAAGAACAGCATCACGAACAACATGACAATCAGCTTCAATATGTTTCGTTCGTTCATGGAACACCGGGTTTGCAGCTATGTGAATCGCGGCTTCATTGTCGCAAAACATACGAACCGGCTCAGATTGTGGATAACTGAGATCTTGAGAAGTTGACGCAACCACATATTCTCATCGAGAGCATTACGCATGGAACGATATTCAGCGGAAGAACGTGAAACAGTCTTTTGTTTTTGAGTTTTCCAAGAGATAGGTGAGCCCCCAAGAAACATCATATAAGCGCTCGACGATCATCGCGTCAGTGGACAAGAAGCCCAATCCGAGTCACAGTAAGCCGTGAGAGTCAGATCAGAGTCGGAGCTAAACAATATACCTTGACCAGCCGTGGACTTTAGAAAACGTATAACACGTAATGCCGCCTCCCAATGAGCTTCTCGCGGCGTTTGCATGAACTGTGAAAGTATGTGTACCGAATACGCAAGATCATGGCGTTTAATAAGCATATATATGAGTCGACCAACAAGTCTTTGATAGCGTGAAGGATCAGCCAAAAATGGACTTGTATTCGAGGCTAAGTGATGGTTTTGCTCCATTGGAAAAGACGCCGGTTTGGACCCAAGAAGATCCGCTTCAGCAATAATTTCAAGCGTATACTTTCTTTGTGACAAAACAATTCTCTCATCATTATGAGCAACTTCCAAACCGAGAAAATATTTCAATTTACCAAGGTCCTTCATCTTGAAACAATGTCCCAAATATTCTTTGAATTTAGACAATGCATCGTAATCACCTTTTATTCCCGCAAATGAGCAAATCATCAACATAGATGAGTACCCTAATCTCAACACCATCACGAGAGTAAGTAAAAAAGGAATAATCGGAATAAGATTGAGTATAACCGACCTCCTTCAAAGCAGTAGTAAATTTGGCAAACCAGCAATGCGGTGCTTGTTTAAGCCCATAGAGGGACTTCCTCAAACGACACACTTTCTTTTGATCTGCATGACGAAAACCCAACGAGAGCTTCATATAAACTTCTTCCTCAATATCACCGTGCAGAAAAGCGTTGTGTACATCTATCTGATGCACTTCCCACTTATTAGCAGACACGAGCTTGAAAATACCACGAACTGTAGTCATCTTAGACACATGAGCAAAAGTCTCAATGAAATCTTCCCCTTCAATCTGATGGTTACCAAGCACGACTAAACGAGCCTTATAACGCTCAATTGATCCATCAGCGTGATACTTAATTTTGAAAACCCATTGATTTCCAAGAGCCTCTTTTCCATCAGGTAAATCAACAACATCCCATGTCCTAGCAACTTCATAAGCACCAACTTCATTTCTCATTGCATCGCACCACACTTTATCCTGCATAGCCTCTTTGTAACTATTTGGTTCAACAACAGCAATAATCGCAGCCAGAAAAGCTTGATGGCCAGATGAAAACAAAGCGTCATAAATAAAGTGTTCTAATAGATATGGCGTATTACATGGAACCGTAGTCGGAGACACTGAGTCAGAATCGGGAAGAACGGGATGTGTATTATCAATGCAGCTGACATTGTAGAGCATAAAATCATTAAGCTTCTTAGATAGTGTCTTTGAACGGTGTCCACGACCCAAAGGAGGAGCAACAGATTCTGTAACTTCAACATTTTCTGAGGATGACACATGTTGTATTCCGTCCACGACAGGCTCCGGTAAATCGTTTGGAGCAGGAGGAACAACGATGTCAACTTCAGACGTCGTATTTGGAGAAGGAGGATGCTCCACAGCACTCCCCCTGTCCTCTGGCCCCGAAGTAAAACTCCACTCCTCATCAACATAGAATGACTCAGACACATTTCGTGTGTCAGCCAAAATTGGTTCAATAGGCAAAGATGCAAAAAGAAAAATATCCTCTTGAAAAACAACATCCCTAGAGATTATAAACTCCCTTGTTTCAATATCATATACACGCCATCCCTTTTTATCGAAAGGGTATCCAACAAAAATGCAGGGTCGACTACGAGCCCCAAATTTATCTTTGTCGCGAGGTCGAAGATGAGTATTACAAGATGATCCGAAAACCCGCAGCTGATCATAGCTTGGTTTTTCTCCAAACATAAGCTCATAAGGAGACTGTCCGTTATGAATCGATGTGGGAGTTCGATTGATAACATGAGCCGCCGTTAACACCGCCTCGCCCCAAAATCTAACTGGTAAACTTGCTTGAAACAACAAGGAGCGAGCCACGTTCAATATGTGGCGATGTTTTCTTTCCACACGGCCATTTTGTTGCGGTGTAGACACACAAGAAGTCTGATGCACAATCCCTTGTTGTTTAAAAAACGATGACAAGCAAGTAAACTCAGTTCCGTTGTCGCTTCTAATTGTTTTAACAGCCTTTCCAAACTGTTTTTCGGAGTAAGCGCAGAAATTTTGCAAGACCTAACGAACCTCAGACTTTGCAAGGAGAAGGTGAATCCAAACATAACGTGAATAATCGTCCACGATAGTTAAAAAATACGATGCACCGCAAGTAGAAGCAACTTGGTATGGACCCCAAACATCAACATGAATCAATTCAAAACATTCCTTTGTTTTATTCAAACTATCAGAAAACATTGCTCTTGATTGTTTAGCCCGAAAACAGACGTCACAAGGACTCGAGCTAGAAGAATTCAAAACACCAGAACACGGTAAAGCCGAAAGCGTTGAAAAAGCAGGATGTCCCAACCGCCGATGCCACAAAGCTTGATCAATGACTGCATCCACTTTGTTGACCCGTACCGTTGCCACATCCGTTAGATAATATACACCATCCCGTTCTTCACCGGCTCCAATCAGAGTCTTCGAGGAACGGTCCTGTAAAATACACAACGTGTAAGTAAACATAGCAAAGCAATGCTTCATTTGCTTGAGAAGCTTACCGAGATCAAAGAACAATTGAGATCCGGAACATAAAGCACGTTGTAAAGAGAAATCTCATCGGTAAGAGGTAAAACGCTCATACAAACCGACATCGTTTTACTTCCATCAGCAAAACCAATAGAACACGGCGGAGTACCCGTAACGTGAAGCAAGATCGAGATATACCCTGTCATATGGTGGGAAGCTCCAGTATCGATAATAACATCACCAAAATCATTACCAAAAAGTTTGTCGGAATTGCCACCACTTGATCTAGTCTGAGCCATCATTCCAATTTCTTTCCACTGATCAAGTGTGAACTCTGGAAAAACAGATTCATTGCTCGATGTGGCGTGAGCAGCATTCGTTTGTCCTCTACCACGTCCAAACGTGTTTGGTCCACGACCGCCTTTGTTTACTCCCCTTCCACCAGTACGTCCAGCACGTTCAGTCACCCACTCCGGTTATCCGTTCAATTGCCAGCAAAAGTCTTTTTGTGCCCAGTCTTTCCACAATGAGAACATAGGAGGTTGTTGCGATCTCTGGTCCGGTTGTTTCCATTCGAGGGTGATGCCTCAAGACGATTATTACCAGTGAACGGCACCATCTCAGAAATCGAATCCCAGCGAGCAACAAATCCCACAACATCTGCTTGAGATTCACGTGTTTTGCATTGAGAAGTCTATGTTCTTCTCGAATAACACAAGCATAGGCTTGAGCCAAATCTGGACTTGGATCTGCATCAGAAATCGCCACAATCACATTCCCAAATCGAGACTCATCAAGCCCCATCACGAATTGGTGAACTTTTTCTTTTTCTCTGTCTTTAGCATAGTTCGTGC
>PKMM01027636.1:227771-267546 GCA_002933915.1 Eutrema heterophyllum | reverse complement strand
TATATATTGATTTTCCTGAAGTTTTTTTCTTGTTTTGTTTTGACTTGTTTATACTTTTGTAAAAATATAGTAAAATTTGTCTAATGAAACTTTTGGCTTTTCGTATTATTGAACGGTTGATTGAAGTAGACGCAAAAAAAAACTAAATTCCTTACATTTTGTTTGTTGTTTCAGTTTATGGAACCTCACCATTCTTGCCTAGGAAATTATGCATCTACATTACAAGTTTGATCTGACGGAAGAGACTCTTTATCTCACATATTAAATGTGTTGCTGAGATTTTTCTCTCCTATGTTTTGGCAACTGTTTCAACACAGCTGATGCAGAGTCCAAATATACCAAGTATGTTTAAGACCAAATCCAGGGTGATAAGGTGATTATGTTATACCATACTTTTATTCGCTTGCTATTATATCATGTCCTATTCGACGGGAATTTCCCACTGACTGTTTACATAAAAGATTTGAGAGCAAAAGAATATAAGCAAGCTAAAATTCTAAATTGCTGGCCTTTATCTTTAGAGTAAAAATTTAGCTTTGTTTTGCTGGTCGTTTCTTTTGCAAAATGAATTCGTTTGTTCTTGACATAGTAGATGTGATCGATCTTATTACTGCCCTATGGGACAAATCAATTGTGGGATTTGTCTCATGGTTTTGAGATCCCTTAGTCTTCTGACCTATTGATTTGAGGTTCACTGCTGTTGCATATGACAGATCTACTGAAGCTTTTCATGAGGATGTTCTTGAGCTCGGATTCTCCCTCTTATGTTTGATTTGTTTGTGCAAATGGCATGAAGCTTTTATGTGATCTAAAAATTACGTTTTGAGTTTTTATAGTAAAAGGGTTATATTTTAACTTTGGATTTCATCTTTGCTCAAAATGCTAATATAGACTCGTGTTAATCTATACATATCTTTGTAGCTTTCGATCAATGACTTATAGTATACGTTGTTCAGGAGATAATATGTTTTCAAGTGGTTTGAAGTCCAAATACAGCAAGTAGTAGGGAATGTAAAGCCGTCCAAGATCGATCGCAGAGCCATATCTAATCCATGCTTGTGTTATCTTTGGTATGTAAATTTTAAATTCAAACGGTAAAAAAACAAGTTTTTATTATGACATCTATAGTTTAAGTTCCAATAGAATCACTCTTTTGTCTTTTAAGTTAATTGTTTTTCATCTCATAAACGCTACATATCTATTGATACAATGTCTTATTCATTGGGTTGGGACGATTGGTAGAGAAAAATCTTCGACTTTTTGTTATTACCCTTTTATATAACTATTTTTTACATCATATATTTAGTTGGTTGAAACAATTGGAAAATGTGGTCCAACAAATACACAAATAACCAATATAATTGTCTATACCACCACATCACAAACACACAAAAAAACAATGATAATCTATATGATAAACTTCTAAACAAAATAGGTTGTAAAACAAAAACACGTGCATAGCGCGGGTATTCATCTAGTATGATAGGAATTTAAAAAAAAAGTCTAGTATTATGTATGTGTGTGACGTATGATTGTCGGATATCAAGATGATTTTTTTTTTTAACATCATACTTGATTAATTTAATTCAGAGATTACATAGTTATTTTTGAGACACACAAATACAACCAATATATTAGAAATACTCAGGTATAAATAACGAAATAACCGAAAAAGTGAATTAAATTAAAAATTGAAACTAATTAAACAGAAAAACAAACAAATATTATTTTTAAGTTTTTTAAAACAGAAGAAAGAAAACTAAAGGAGAAAAAAGAGTAAAAAAGTAAAAAGGAAGCAAAACAATCGGGAGGTTCATGGCGGAGATTATTCCATTAGCGAACGCTTCAATGGCAAATATTTCCGGCCATCACTTTCTACCTCTCTCTTTCTCTCTCTAGTTCTCTCGATCCTTTTGTTAACAGCATTCATCTTCCTTGATCACCTCTCCCATCTTTCTGATTTCCTTTTTAGTAGGGTTTCCACATTTACATTTCTAGGGTTTTGGTAATGGTGGAGGATTCGGAGGAAGTGGCTTCGTATTGTGGGCTTTTCTGGGTTCCTCAGGTGTAGATCTGAGGTTGATTTTCTTTCTTTCTTTTTTGTATTGTGTCATCATCACGTTTGGGTCCGGTCTGGGTAAGATTGTGGTGCAGAGAAGCTTTTGGAGGCAATGAGCGCTTCAAGGTTCATAAAGTGCGTCACCGTTGGTGATGGAGCTGTCGGTAAAACATGTTTGCTGATTTCTTACACCAGCAACACCTTTCCCACGGTAATAATCTGCCTCTCTTCCTTCTTCTATTCCTTCTTCGATTCTATTGTAATCTCCTAAATTGGAAGCTATGAGGTTGGGAATTGTCATCTCTGTCTCTGAATATGTTTCCGTGATTGGTTTGATTATGTTTTTGTTATATCTTCGCTTAATGATGTGAATTTCCATGGAACAGGATTATGTCCCGACTGTTTTCGATAACTTTAGTGCAAATGTGGTTGTTAACGGGAGCACGGTGAATCTAGGATTGTGGGATACTGCAGGTAATGACGCAACTCATCAACCTTGGGGACAGCTTTCGTAGCTGCAGCTATGGATTCATATATCAATCAAAGGTCTGAATCTATTTTTTTTTTTTTTTGTTTGTTTTAATTTGCTTAACAGGGCAGGAGGACTATAACAGATTAAGACCTTTGAGTTATCGCGGTGCTGATGTTTTCATCCTAGCTTTCTCTCTCATTAGTAAGGCTAGTTATGAGAATGTGTCCAAGAAGGTGAGTTTCACTTCACCTTGCTGTCCGCCACTTTCTAATTTTGAACAAGAGAGTTTCAAGTCTTCTTTTTTTTGTTGTTGTTGTAAATTTGGTGCTTGTTCTTCTGTTTTACAGTGGATCCCAGAGTTGAAGCACTATGCTCCTGGTGTCCCAATCGTCCTTGTTGGAACCAAACTAGGTAAGTTACTCTCGCATTTGCTTTGATGCATTTTACATATCTCTGATTCCCATTGCGTTGTAATCAGAGAGAAACAGCACCGACACTTATAGCCATTTTCTTGCGACTTTCTTAAGCTGCTCTGATATATGTGATGACATGAGTGGACGTAACTTCACATTTTCTTGGTTCTGTTTCAAACTTGTACATTTTCAAAATGGATCCATTAGGTGAAACCGAGGCTAGTTTTCAGAGTATATATCATTGCTCAACAGGTTTCTTCTTGTATCTTTCATTTCTTGTGATAAGCAACCAAACCTTCTTGTGATGACCTTTTAAAACTTTTCGAGAGGCAATCATATCCCTTTAAACATCCTCCAATCATATTGCTAACGTATATCAAGTATATAATATACCTTAAGAAAAGGCATTTGCAAGATCTTCAGTGAGTTGTTTTGTTGTAACTCACCATCATTTTCCATACTGCTACCTATGGTTCGACTATAGATTCCTCCTATTTGCTGCATCTGACTGAATCTTTGGTATCTGCAATTTGTTTCGTGGTCTTGGCCTTTTTTATTATTTAACCTTGGTTTGTGTCAGATCTTCGGGATGACAAACAGTTTTTTATCGACCATCCTGGTGCTGTCCCTATTACCACTGCTCAGGTAGGAATACTTTATTTCCTCGGTGCAATTTTTTCAGTTTTGCAAAAAAAACCGTCAAATCATTTGCCCGCTCTGCATTAAAGGGAGAGGAGCTCAAGAAGCTAATTGGAGCGCCTGCCTACATCGAATGCTCTTCAAAAACACAAGAGGTAAAGAGAAAACACATCTTATAAATCAAATTGTCAATGTTGTCTTTCATCTTTTGATGAAAATTATGTGGATAAACTGCAGAACGTGAAGGGAGTCTTTGATGCAGCGATCAAAGTGGTCCTTCAACCTCCAAAGCAGAAGAAAAAGAAGAGCAAAGCACAAAAGGCCTGCTCCATTTTGTAATAGCTTTCATGGAGGCCAAGAAGCTCTTTGAAATGTCGATGACAGGGTCGTTAAAAAAGTATTGCGTTTTCATTATTTGTTTCTTGTTTTCCGTATTCATTGTGATTACTCTCTTAGTTCCTCTAAAAACGAATTGTGGGTGTCGTTCAGCTAATATTGTCAGTTGTAGTCTCTCTTCCAATTCTAAATGTATGTTCAACATGATGATGTTAATCCCACTTCTCATGAAGAAAAAAATCCATCTTGAAAAGAATTTCAATTTTTCAGCAAGAGAGATTGAGGCATAATACTGATATTACTATATAAGCAACCTCGGAGAATAACAAACAGTGTTCTTATACAACCTTATAAGGCTAAACCAAAAAAATGTCTGGTCCGAGTCCGGTACATGGATATCTCGACCAGGTTCTTGTTAAAATCTCCCTGCTCTTTAATATTATCAGAAAGGGACGGTGTAAGGTAAGGCGTGGACATCAGCTTCTGGTAAAAGGCGAGCACATGGCCACGCCATTGAACTGCTTATTACTTGCTTGATCTCATTGTTTCTGTTAAGCTGTTTGCATCTTTCTGTGCCGAACTTGTGGCTACTTGGCTTCTTCATGAACCACAAACATTCTTCATCTTCAGAGTTAGTGAGCTCTACTCTTCTCTCGATCGTGTTAGGGACCCAATTCTCAACTACATTCAAGAATTGCTCCGCCATGGAGGGAGGGCAAATCCTGCATAGGCTTGAAGGTTGACAAGTTTCTTGGCTAGTGGATGTAGATTTCTTCTCTTTACCGAGTTTCGTTGTGAAAACGTGATCTTTTCTTTTCTCTTCATGTGGCTTTGAAGCATGTTCTGGTGCAGAAGTGGAACAAGGTTGTTGCTGATTAATCGGCAGCTCTTTAGTAGCACGCTGAGAGGTATCTAACTTTATTTCCCGGGAAGGACACGGTTTTTGTTGATCCTTGTTGGTCATCATCATCACCTCAGGATCTTTAAGCCTTCGGATAGGCAATCGGATCCGAATGATGCTTTCTTCAAATTCATACCAACAATTTGAAGATATAATGTCATCAATGTCCTGAAAAGGCAAATAGATAGACCCAACAAGAATACTAGATCCTTCCCGGGGAAGGAAGAAACACAAACAAACTCACCAGAGTCATTGTTATGTCTACCATCGAGAGGCTGCCTCTCCTTCTGCTTCGGTAGCTCATTGCTGTTAAGAGTGCTATCACAGGAGTTCTGAGACGTCGACTGAAGCAGCTCACGTTCTACAGTAAGGCTGCTCTTCTCCAAACAGTCATTTTCGCTTTCTTTTAGGATGCGAAAAACATCAACTTTCTGATTCTGACCATCTTTGACACCTTCTTCTTTATGCCGTCTCTTATGTCTGTGCTTTTCGCTTTCACCATCCCCTCTTTCCCTCTCCTTCCTCTTTTTCTCCTTCTTATCTTTCTTGTCATTCTTCTCCTTCTTCTCTCTTTTTCTCTCCTTCCTCCTTTGTTCTTTCTTAGCTTTCTCCTCTGCCCCCTGGATTTTCAAAAGCAATGGGACAACGATTAGTTCGCAGAACCTGACGAATTCAAAGAATTTCGGAAACATGCACTCAGATAGATGGACCATTATATTCCAAATTGTGTACCACCAATTTACTCGACGGAATATATACAGTATACAATGCACTTGAATGGTATTTCTGATTGATGTTGTCATCTCAAACGAACCCGGTTAATATTGTGACATTGAATCGTATTCGTGCTTTGAATTATAATATTACACTTGAATGAGTACAATTCGTATCATCGTTTTCAATAGAAATATGGCACTCTATTTCCATCTTTCATGCCGACAAATATCCATAGACTCAACAAACCCTAGAACACAGATACCAGAAAACTGGAAATCAGGTTCCGTCACCAAAACACAAAGGAAGCTGAGCATTCGAAATCCCGTGAACCCAAAAACCAAAACCACGTGATTAAATGCTCAAACAAACCTTGATCGATTCGATCAGAGCCTCATCGCGGATTCCGTTCAGTATATAGCCAGGTGGCGGGAACGGGAAACACCGAGACATCTCACGATTAGGGACAAATCCAAGCAAAAAACTATTGGATGCTAAGAAGATGACTCGGGCTCAACACGGGACAAAGATGAAATCTGAGATCTCGCTAAGACCAGCGAAACCCTAGATCGATGACGAGAGACGCCGAGTGGGTTTAAAGTAGGATATTGGGGCTTCTAATAACGCGCCAAAATC
Organism: Eutrema heterophyllum; assembly: GCA_002933915.1. Taxonomy (NCBI): domain Eukaryota; kingdom Viridiplantae; phylum Streptophyta; class Magnoliopsida; order Brassicales; family Brassicaceae; genus Eutrema; species Eutrema heterophyllum. Next base: position 261,376 of record PKMM01027636.1, on the reverse strand, counting down.
AAATCTAAGAAGTTACAGTAGATTAGCCATGGATCGGGGGTATTAGTTGAGCGGAGAAGAACGAAGGAGCCGCGAGATCTCAAATCCCTTCGAAGCTCTCCGATGAAAAAAGTGTTGATTCTCAAGACATAGAAGCTATATTTATAGCCAAAAAAGGATTGACCCTACACGGGGACAAAAAGTCTCGTTTGGCAACAGGCATAGTAAGTTAACGGCGTCGTATGATTTGATAGACTTTTCTTCTCCTTATAATACACGCTTTAGTGACGGCTGTTTGGCAGAGGTGTTTTAAGCCCATGAGTCCATAACTAGGCCCAAATATATCAGAGGCCTTTAGAAAATAAATTACATCCATGGAGATGTTTTATGAAGTAGCTTAAAAGAGGTTTATATAAGGGTACAGAATCCGGTTTTTGGTTCAATAGTTTACAAATTTTAAGGCCTAGGATCACGAAATCCAAGTTATAAACGAATCTTGAATGTATAAGATTTTCAAACACATTTAACAATTTATCCGGTCTTTAATGTTTCGTTGTCATGAACTCGAGGTTACCGTCTTCAATTTTGGTAGGGTTCAATTCACGGAAAACTTAAGAGCCAATATAAGAAGAAAGCAAGCAAAAACAATAAAGGAGAGAAAAAAAAGCCACTGATCCAGATAAATGCAGAAAATATACACAAGACTCAACTCACCAATTCAAAAAAAAACCACTTGCTTATTTATGACAAACTCAGATGACTTCAAACTTAAAAACCTTAAAATGATACTACTACGATAGCGCCATGTAAACCTAAAACCCTGAACTAGCACTGCTACAAAACTTGCATGCTACTTACTCTATAGTCTATAACTGAAGAAGATAAAGATGATGATAATGAAGATGATCATGAACAATGATCAAGGGCAATCAAGACAAACCTAATATGAACAGAGAGGGAAAAGCAATATGAAGCGTCTGACTGCCAGCAAGTGTAATCAGCGAAGGTTATTTTGAGCAACAGCTTGACATAATTCATCCTCGTAGAAGAGCACTCGAGGGTGCTTTGGAGCCAATGGTTTGAACAAAGTCGGCCTTTGGAGAACAGAAGGAACGATGCATCTTGAAGGGAATGTTGTCTGGTCTTGGAAAAGAGCAGCAGTGATTTGCTTCATCTCTGTGAGTTTGGTTCGAAAAGGCGGCCGAGGAGCATGTCTTGGTGCTTTTGGGGTATGTGGGCTTGACATGATTGTTGGGTTTCCATCTCCTTTGCTGTTTATTAGAACAATAAAAAGTTTTTGGTAAGAGCCAAACAAGTTGTTTGATGCTCTTTTCGGAAAGGTAAAAATTATGGCAAAACATGTACCTAAGAAATGGCCAACGATTTATTGGCATTGGGGTCATGACACTCAACGTTTCTTGTCTTGATCGGTCTGGTGTTGTATAGTTGAAATGATATTGTCTTGCAATCAAGGTCTGTTTCAAAAGGAAAAACAGATTAATGCCCAACTAAGTAAAACAGCAAAAAGATTAAAGCTTTTATGGATGCAAACTAAACAAGTAGAGAACACTTACAGCCTTCCTTATTCTTTGAGAAACATGGAAAACTGCCTTCAGCTGGTCATGGTGCAGATGACAAACTATTTTAACCTGGAAGATTTAGCAAGATGAAAATCAGCATCAAGGCAAAGAACTATGTAAAAACCAACTCCATACAATCAGATGACTACCAAAAGGAACATGTGAAGTGAAGGAAGACGAAAAAATACCAGTAAATCCATGGGTAGAGATTCAAACTGAGATTCTGAATTGCAAGGATCAGCTTGTGGTGTTTTTGGTGTCCTCACCAACGTGTTTTGCATGACAATACCCATCGGAGATAACATTAGAGGGTTTTTCTTACAACCCTTACCCTCCACCTCCAGATCATCAAACTTCATTGGCCTCACCAGATTACTCCGCTTAACGATGTTGACTGGCGACGATATTAGAGGGCTTTTGGGAGAATTGATATTTTCAACTGCAATTTTATTGTTCCTTGCATGCTTAGTATCAAATACAGGTACTCGTTTCTTCCCCAAATCATTGCATGACTTAGCAGCAGCCGAGGCTTTGCTGTAACATAGCTGAACCAGAGCCCCTGGCTTTAAATATTTGTTACTTGAACTTTTCAACTTCTTTTTTCTCGCTGAGATTTTTGAATCCGAGTCCTTTGGTGATACCTTCCCCATATGCGTTGGCCTTCTTGATCCTCCCGATTGTTTAAGCAGACATTGCTCTCTCTCTCTCTTTATCAGTGAGAGCTACTACAACTGTCTCGTATAGATTAATAACTACCAATACGACTAGTGTAAACAACNTCATTGGCCTCACCAGATTACTCCGCTTAACGATGTTGACTGGCGACGATATTAGAGGGCTTTTGGGAGAATTGATATTTTCAACTGCAATTTTATTGTTCCTTGCATGCTTAGTATCAAATAAAGGTACTCGTTTCTTCCCCAAATCATTGCATGACTTAGCAGCAGCCGAGGCTTTGCTGTAACATAGCTGAACCAGAGCCCCTGGCTTTAAATATTTGTTACTTGAACTTTTCAACTTCTTTTTTCTCGCTGAGATTTTCGAATCCGAGTCTTTTGGTGATACCTTCCCCATATGCGTTGGCCTTCTTGATCCTCCCGATTGTTTAAGCAGACATTGCTCTCTCTCTCTCTCTTTACCAGTGAGAGCTACTACAACTGTCTCGTATAGATTAATAACTACACTAGTGTAAACAACGGAAATTATCAATCCAGACCTGAAACAATCGATTTTTGATACATTAGATATCGGAAATCTGTTTTCGCTTCGATATTCTCCAGAGATTTGCTCTCGCTATATCAAAACAGACTAACTACGGATGACGAAATTGAAAAATTAAATATCAGCCAATTTATCAACCAAAACACACTTGGAATCAAATATCAAATCAAAAGATGTAGGAGAATATCGAGAAAATCGAGCGAGTTTAAACCCTAGAAGTCGAAACAGAAAAAAAAAAAAAAAAAAGAACGGAGAAGGAATTACCATAGATTAACAGAGACCTCCTACTTCGGGAAAACGTTCAGATCGAGAAAGATTAGAGAATCGAAAGATTTGAGAGGGAAGCGATTTGAGCGAAAATGGAGGGAGAAATGGCGATAGCGAGGGAAGCGATTTGAGCGAGAGAGGGAGGGAGAGAGAGAGAGGCGCTAGGGTTTTGTTTTAATTTTGGCTTTGATTTTGAATTTTTTAATTACGCCCGCCAAAACAATTTCTAAGCACTACAATTACCAAAGTAATCGCTATACGTGGTACGTTACTAGTGGCTAATCCTAAATTATAGGAGACGTGGGACCCATTTTCACTATCCACTAGCTGTTCTACCAAAATTAACGGCAGAGATTGCGCCGCTTATTATTTTATTTTTTTAAAAGATGTACATAATAGTATTCTGGCTTTTCCTTTTTTTTTGCTTTATACTACACATTAATCTTTAGTGATTGATTGTTATAAAAGGACACATTAATCTAAATCACGCCTTATTAATTACGAGGGTGGCTCCTCTTGTGATTGTTTCTTTTTTTGAAATTTTTTTCTTATATCAACGTATTAACTGATATATGAAATCTCTGAATTCTCGTGTTTATTTTAATTTCCCTTTCTCGTTGCACAATTCACGTGCGTCTGGTATCTTTTCTCGCTCTGATTGACGATGATGATAATACAATTGTCTAGGAAAAGTCCATTTCGATTTGGGCCAATAACTGATTTTATGTAAAACAAAGGGGCTTACTAATCAATTAGTTCAGCCCATTTGTATAAACGACGAGTTTATGTTTCTGTTCAAAGTTCCAACACTCCATTTGTAACAAATCAAACCATAACGAAAGGAAATTTTAATTTATAAATCAAAATCCTATAACTCATTAGCTGTTACTATGGAGAAAATACTATATAAGAATATGCACATCATTGAAAAATTCACGGGTTCGTATGATTCTTCACAAATTATAATATTTTGGTTCACGGGCTCTTAAAGCTCTATGTTAGGGGTAAGATGATTAGCACATGAGTTTTTATTTATTTGTTATTATAGACAGACAAATATATNTATATACTGTGTGTGTATGTTTACATTGCATCTAAGATTTAAATGTGTTTTTTTGTAGACACAAGATTTAAGTGTTTATATATGTTTTGTAATATACAATAATTTAAAATATATTATTTTGGGCTATATGTATTTGTGTATGTATTTATGTTATGAATAACTAAGTTAACTTTAACTAAGTTAACTTTAGCAAAATATTTATAGCATGATGAGGATCGATCCATCTACTCTGTAAATTAAACGGGTTAGTTAGGTTTTAATTTTACAATTCGTGTATTACATGAGTCGAGCTTAATTCATACCGCGGATCTTAACCTGTGATAAGTGATAACTAGACTAAGATCAGACCAAATCAACCCGTTTCATATTTCTATAGAGACATAAGGTTCATCTTACAAATAAAACTCTTGTGAAATTTTGTATTGGAAGTTGACCCCCAAAAAAAAAAACTGTTTTGGTAAAGCATTGATAAAGGATATTTATATGTATTAAAACGTTGTTCCTAAATAGTAGAGCCTCGACTCAATTTATTTGCTATAAAGTGTGTTGATGCTTGTGAAAACGGTCAATTTCTATCCGAACTATTATAAATGGTGTGAATTCGTATATGACAAATTCAAATGTCCAATTTCATATCCACACTTTTCAAAATTAGAAAATTCATATCTGGACTATTCTTTTTTTGGCGAAAACAAACATTGACCAATACCCCCTTAGTCAACCCCGTAACACCTACCACGTATGCTTCCCAGTTGACACGGAATGACAAAACGACATCGTTTTGAAAAAAAAATCCAAAAAAATCCAAAACACACATGATTGGACTCGAACCAACAATCTCAAAGAGTAAAGAATTTCGTTACCTATGTAGTGGACATGGCTACCTCAATCTATGTAGTGGACAAGGCTACCTCAATCTAATCAGACATAATGCATGAAACATTTACGATACTACAAAAACCAATCTCCCACACAAAGAAATTCATAATTTAAACAAATTTTGTAATTCCCAGAAAGTAGTAATAAACCAATTAAAAACCCAGAAAACAACAAAAATCTCACAAACCCTAAAATTTCATATCACAATCGAATACGTGTCAAAGAATATGAAATTGGAATCAGAAACAGACGAGAAGAGAGACAAAATTCTCGTTTTATTTACGCCCGTCAAGAGCTTCAGCTTCAACAAGCTCAAACTCGCAACCAGAAACTTCAGCCTCTTTTGTTCGATCTCGTTAATATCTTATAACCCTCATCGAACCTTTATCCTCCGCCGCCGGCATCTTATCATTCCGTTATCGAGGTCTGTGATAGTTTCGACAGAATGGATTGTGATATCTTCAAAAAAAAAATATCTCAAAACGACGTCGTTTTATCATTCCGTGACAACGGGCCAGCATACGTGGCACGAGAGCTATCACCGTTAACGGTGTTACGGGGTTGACTAACGAGGTGTTGGTCAATGTTTGTTTTCGCCAAAAAAAGAATAATTCATGTATGAATTTTCAAATTTTGAAGAGTCTGAATATGAAATTGGACATTTGAATTTGTCAGGTACGAATCCGCCCCATTTGAAATAGTCCGGGTAGGAATTGACCGTTTTCCCGTTGATGCATAATTGCAAAAAAAAAAAAAAAAGTGTGTTGATGCTTATAGTTTAATAATTTAATGTATTTGGGGGTGTACTCTTCTTCGTTATATCATTTTTAATAAAGCGTTTCTGACAAAGTGTTAGACATTCGATGATCATTTTCATTAATATTTAATATAACCCCGGAAAATTAGTTAAAGTACTGTATAAATACTTTGTTTGGTAGTAGTAATAATTGTATGATGTGTGTGGAAAATTTAGCTGTCCCATTTATTGTTACAGATAAGGACATTTGGAGACATTTATTTTAATATAAAGTAAGATGCACGATTATTCCCAACTAAATACATGGAGACAATCCACCAAACAACTAAAACAACAGTTTCTCTATCTTTATTACCTCCAATAAGAAGTATCATTCTTACTTTAAAATTATGACATATCTCTATTACTCTATATTAAGTGGTTTGTCTTGGTTCGTTTGAAACGTTTGTTAACAAAATAATTCCGTTACCTTAATTTGTTCGCTGCGTAACACATTCGATATAAATAAAAACCGTTTCGTCGGCGTGCAAGTGGTACTACATTCTCACATGTTTCTTGATTCTAAAAATATATTCGTAATAAAAGAAATGAATGTATATGTAAAATATTATTGTTTCTCACAACATTACATCTATTCTAAATTTAGAAAGAACCTCTAAAAGTTTAATAATATTGATTTAATTACTCTTGTAAAAAACATCAAAACATTGATTCAACAATTAGCTCGTAAAGCAAATGACATTTTACCAAAGTTTGTAGTATATCTATACTATATGAAACGAACTGTTTGAGACTCCTTATGCTATCAATTTCAGCATTTTAGTATATTCTTCAAAAGCTGCCACATCAGCAGCTAACCTATCACAAATCTGAACTTAAATTTTTTATTGTAGAATCAACTCATATGTCGCTACGTTTTCTCTACCTAAAATTAAAACTTAACCACTCGAGTTCCCCATAAATTATACTCAAAACTTATCTCCTCGGCTCTTCCCCTTCTTCCCTTCACATTCGCCACTACCAGACTTCCATTACAATGTCTCCATCTGGAAGGTTTCAGTATTTTTTTGATCTTCGATGTGTTTTTTTTTTTGCTGTGGTTTCTTAAATGCCTTTTATAAAATCTGTTTGATCTTCGATGTGTTTTTTTTTTGCTGTGGTTTCTTAAATGCCTTTTGTAAAATCTGTTTGATAAAACAAACGATGTCTAACAAAAGCTAACATCCCTTCTCAATCGCCTTCTCTTTTTTTTTCACAGAGTAAGGAGAGAGGTCTAAATGCAAATACAGCACCATAGGTGAATAGTTATAGGTGGATTCGTCAAGAGAGCTGGCGACGAACCCTAGAAAAAGGTCAGACCCAACACAAGGTAAATAAAGTGTGTAGAAAACTATGGTCATCAGACTTACGCATCTATATTAATAGTTATTTGCTTCTATTTCAAGTCTAATCTTACACCTTATTATTCATCGCTGGCTTTAGTTTAGGCAATGGAGCTTTGTCTTTGCCTAACGGTCTACGATAATAACTTTCGGCTTAAGAGATCCACTTTTGAACCAGTTGTCAAGTCTAAAACTGAGTGACTGTTCTGATTCTTATTTCTCCAACCCCCGAGACTCTCCACCGCACCCATTTTTTACAGTTACTCACAAATCGAGGGGATTCAACAAATTAAATCACATTTCTTCTTATTCCTCCCAAAGCCATGAATCGTCAAATGGCTAATTCTTAGGTATTTTTTTCTTCCCTTCCAATTTTGAAATTATGTTTACATGATCATGATCCTTATGAAAGTGAAAGACTTTCGCCATTGAGATTCCATGCTGACGGGAAAAGAAAAGTAAAAATTAATAATCTTTTGACTTTCCAGAACCGGAGGAACATATAGGCGAAAAGTTATTTTGGTACCAAATGGAAGGCAAAGGGATAGAGCGTGTGGAAGACGGATCATGTTCAAATATTTTTCACTTCCAATCTTATTTCTTTTCAATATAAAATTTTGGACATTCATATGTCTTCTCTCTCTATTTCTCATTGCTCGAATCTAAAGATCAAAGACAAGTAGGAGTGGAGAAGCAGTTCCTAGATCTTGGGGGATGGAGAAGGAACCTCAATCTTAACGACCACATCACGAATCACATCCATGATAAGCTTCTTTATCATCTGCCTTCATGTCAGAGATTCTTGTTTCTTGGTTCATACATTTCTCGGTGTGTCATCTTTACGGGACTATGAATATTTCATTTTTCTTTGTTGAAGCGTTTCTACGTCTTTATGGCTTATATTTCTCTAGAGCTCACTTAATATATCGTTGGTTTGATGGTTTCTATTGAGTCACTCTCCCAATTTGATTAATCTATAAGTTTTATTTTATTTTGTTCGGTAAGCAACGCTATGATTTGGGTATCAAAGCATGGTTAGTTCATATATTCGTGCGGGATGGAGATCATGGATTCAATAATTCTAACGTAGAAGAGTGAGTTTTTTCCCTATATATATTATATATACATCTTTTAAAGTACCAATTCCAATTCCAGTTCATGTGATGAGTTTACTTTGAAGGTGTATGAAGTTGGTAAACAAGCATGACTTAAACCAGTCCCCAACCTGGTTAGGATCCAATCAAGGGGATTACAAAAAGAAAGACGAGATTTTAAGTTAAAAAAGTATGTCACATAAATCTTTTTTATTGCTAATAAAGTCATGGCTAAAGGTTTGAATATTTAACTCTCCAACTTTCGAATTTTAGTTCATGAAAACTGATCGCAATGCACATATTTAATGGAATATCAGATCCATAGTATTCGTGTTTTGATGGTCAATCAAGATTTAAAATCATATTTTTACTTAAATTCTGATAAGGTTAAAATAATCTTTATTACATGTAGTTGCTATTGAAAGTAATCCAATAAGTTCTAGGTAGAAATATTTTACTTCCTCTAACAAGCTTACAAAATACAAAACTTGGTAGCTTTCTTTTCTTATGTTTTATGTTGTAAAGTTGCTGAGGGAGCTTTAATTAAGTTTCTTTTGGTTCATCATGCATGGTTTCCATTCATAGGTCGAGTTAGGAGCTCCGAAGTACAAAAAAGAACAAGGGTTGAGTGCATGGTGATGATAGACATCATACTTTTGGGTAATTTAGAGAGCATGAAATTGTAGTTGTTCGAGGTGAGTATTCATCCTACCAGTTTGTGCATCTCTTTACTTTCATTCATGACACATCAATGAAATGTTAAATCACTATGCAAGAGAGTAGCAAGTCACATATTGTGGTTCGTAAGTGGTATAAAAGAAAAACAGTATTTGATGGATCAAAACAAAGACAATGTCACAATTATATAAGGCATATTTGTAACTTATCATATTGATATTCATGCATTTTCACTATTTTTAGCAGGCATTTCGTCTCGGTTTTATGTCTCATTTCATGCATTCATTGTATTTTTTAGGGAGTCTTGCATAGTAAGTATAGGTTAGTGAGTCTTAGGTAGGTCCTAGAGAGTCTTGGTGGTTTTTGGAGTCTTTTCAGGTGCATTTGGAGTCAAAAGGCGAGGTTGGAGTTCACAATGACCAACCATAGCGACCAGGAGGACTCGCTGCCATTACCTTGAAATGGGGTTCCGTAGCGACTGACGCATAGCGACCAGGAGGGGTCGCTGTGAAATCCATCCGTCGAAACCCAGGGATATCACAGCGACCACGCAGCGATCAGGAGCAGTCGCTGCGAACTCCCCACTCACAGCGACCTGTCACAGCGACCAGAAGCGGTCGCTGCAGAACCATGGAGGAGATTCCCAGCAAAACCATAGCGACCACGTAGCGACCAAACGCGGTCGCTGTGGATTTCTGGGCAGCGAAGAAGCTCGCAGCGACCAGCCATAGCGACTGGAGCCAGTCGCTGCGAGCCCAGCGAACTCAACAAAAAAACGGGTCAAACCCGGTTTGTTCCGGGTGACCCGGATCCGATTTTAATCACCCTTTTAGTCTCTTAATCGAGATTAGAAGAGGTTTATCCAGTTTTATGTTCTAAAAACACAAGAAAAACTCCTTGAGAGATTTTGTAAGGGATTTTGAAGGGCTTTAATCAATTGCACCAATTTGTTTCATCATCTCTCTCTTTCTCTCTATGTTTATTATTCCTTCCAAGAAAATTGCTGGGTTTAATATGGGTAGTGAGTAATCTTCTAGGGTTCTAGGATGAAGTAGATTAGGCGATTCTAGGGCGAATCGATGGTGTTAGGACTTAATAGATAATTGATTCATCCTTGTTTAGAGTGCTTAAGGCTAAATCAACCTTGATCTAGTTGGTTTAGATCATAGGGAATTTCTCGCCCGGAAGGTATTCGATGAAATTCCCCAATGAATCTAATCAAGGGATTTACATTCTTAGCATGCGGAAGTAGTTGTCTAAGGTGTTGATTGACTAAGTAGTCTTGTTTTCAATGCATGTAGAATCCTATTTCACAAACGGAAGTTTGATCTTGACTTAGAATTTTACATATGGATTAATGTGAGGAATTGTATTAGTCTACTTGACAAGTTGCATCTCATGAATCATTGTAGCATTGACACCATCGTGAAGCTCTAGATAGTCGAAATCGTACATTTCATCCCGGGATTCGTTTTTAGCATTCTTGATCATCTTAGTTATTTCATTTTACTTGTCTTCTTATTGCATTAAAATTAGGTTGTTAGACAAAAAACCAAAACCTTATTGATTCGCTTAAATTAGAACGTTTATGTATTTTTAGTGCATTAATCTTAACCCTTTTGGATTGATATCTCAAGTGCTGCAATGACATGAGTACACTTGGGTAATTGAAGTGGTAATTATCCTGTATCAATTTGGCATATTCATGTATTTTTCTTCTTCAATCAAGAGTATTTTTCTCATCCCTTGACTTTATATAAGATTAAAGTAAGATTTTTTTTGAAAACTATGTTTTGTCATCGCATGGAAAGAGCAAATTGTGCTTCATATGTATATATATATATATTTTATTTTTTTCTATAAACAACCTTTACAGAGTCTTTCAAAAACAATAAGGATTAAAACACAAACTATACAAAAGATTAAAATAAATGTAAAAGAAAATGTTAATACACTGATTGGTAGGACAATATGTGATAAGATTACAAATAGAAATTTATTTTCGTAGGCAATATTGTTGTATATATAGAGAGTATCGACTGAATTGGCATAAGTGCACTCAAAACCTAACTTCTATGTGGGTAACTAAATGGATCAACATCGCAGGTAACTAAATGAGCCAGCCTCAAAAAACAACTAAAAGTAAGTTTTTCATAGATTCAGTAGATATTATGTTTTTAAATTTTTTTTTAAAAAATTCCTTTTTAAAATTTATAAACTTCCCATACGAGTACGTATAACTAACTTAAACATACATCCAAAGACTATCATATTAAAATTTATTTTCTTTTACAAAATAATTACAAACATATATCAAAACAACATGCGTGTAACGCGGGATAACCCCTAGTTACTTATAAAGTAACCCATCGTCTATAATCAAAGCTTTCCTTTGCTGTTTACTTGATGTCGAATGTACACACGCACATTCTCAAATTAAAAACGGATTATAAGTTACGGAACTTACACTGGAGTTTCATTTTGCAGTTTTTCGGCCCAGCTCAGCCCTGTATTTTATAAGTTTAGCCCTGTAAGTTATACAAAAACGGGCTAAACCAGAATTAGGCCAACCCTGCAATGTTTTTTTTCTTCTTAAAAACAAGCATATTGTATTAGTTTACTTTTTAACGAAAAACTAAGATTTTGTGTTTTCGACGGGAAAATGTGATTTTGCGTTCTCAAAGTAAAATAATAATTTTACGTTTCTGGCGTTAAAGGAAAAACGAGAAAAATGCAATTTTTGTATTTCAACGAAAAACGAGAGTTTGCGTTTTTTTTTACGGAAAACGAGATTTTACGTTTTTGGTAGAAAATAAAATCGTTTTTGGCGAGAAAACAAAATTTTACGTTATTGGCGAAAAAACGGGATTTTACGTTTTTTGAGGGAAAACATGATTTTATGTTATTGGCGGAAAAGTGGAATTTTACGTTTTTGGTGAGAAAATATAATTTTTACGTTTTTGGCGGAAAAACAGAATTTTACGTCTTTGGCGGAAAAGCGGAATTTTACGTTTTTAGCGGAAAAATGCAAAATCATGAATTTGGCGAAAAAACGCCGAATCACGTTTTTGGTGAGATACGAAATCACGTTTTTGGCGGAAAAAATGATTTTGGTGTTGTTTAGGTTTTTATTAAAAATTATTGAGTTAAAAACTTAGCCATGTAAAAAACTTAGCCATATAAATTCGATCCTTTTTATCCCTATTATAAAATACAGGATTTATGGGTTAATTTTTGTATATAAGGCCATACTAATTAACCCATATTAACATCCCAAGGTGTGATGTGTGAGTTGTTTAAAAAGAAGAAACAACTGGACATTTACAGAATTAGATACATTTATTTTTTAATATGCTGGTCATTGTCATGGAGCAACTGTAATATTAACATTTTTATGGAAACTGCTACGTTAGCTAAAATCAGTAATATACTTTTGGAAAAAATTTGTTACATTTATGATTTTATATGTAGAGTAAACGCATGGTCTATAGGCACTCTCAAAAAGGTAGAGGGCGTAGCAGTCATCTTCCACCAGGACCACCACCACCACCAATGTCCACCCTTTCCACACATGCATATTGTATACGTGCCAAAATATTTCTTGTAGTTATAACCTTATAGCCAGGTTATATATATATACATATTTCTGTTACATCTAAAATTAATAAATAAATAAATAAATATATATGTATATATATATAATATGTTCTAAAATGTTTTAAAAAGCGCAATGATTAATAAATTATTTTTCTAAACAAAACATCAATTAATAATTAGTTTAAAACATAAGTCTGCCAATCATAAAAAATTATAGAATAGTCAAATATGCTAGTCATAAAATTAATATAAGAATAACGTAAAAAACTGTATTGGGGTGAAAGTCTGCAATCACTTGCTAGTCATCATAAGAATAACAAGGCATATTGTTTTTTTTTTTGGTCAAAGAATAACAAGGCATATTGTTTCATAAAATTATTAAAAATAAATCAATTTTGTTTTTCACTGATTAGTTGCTTATGAAACAAATATTTGCTTACAATCACTAAATGAAGCTGACAAACAAACAAACAAAAAAAGGGATAATCATAAATAAAAAATCTTAGATTATAAGCTTATCACTTATTTATATTGCAACGTACGTAGAAAGATAGCAATAGCTTAGTTTTCTGCATTTTAAAATTCATTTTTGTTTGTCAACGAACATGTGAAGGCAATAAGATATAATTTTGGGGGTTTTTGGTCGACGTAGTTTTAAAATCTGAAGGATAAATATCATTTTTTTTTTCTTGTCTCAAAACCGATATTCTTAGATGTGAAAGAAATTCTATATTTTTTCCATTAAGATACCCAATATTAGCATACCGTCCGTTTCGCCAGCTGTCTAGATCATGGTAATCCACGTGCAGCAAGATCAATAGGGGGGGGGGGGGATTTAATTAAATCAATACATGTATATAGAATAAAAAAATGCATAATTACCATAACTGCATTTTAAAGACAAATCAATTTCAACCGAAAAAAGGAGTAAAGGTGAATTTGTTTGTGATGGATGGACTACCCTTCCTATCTTAACCATCATCATTACTACAATGACTGTAATTCAAAGACAAATCAAGTTCAAGCGATCATGTCTCACTTTGATCACTATTTAATTATTTTAAACAGGTGCTATCATTTTATAATAATTTTTCTTATAGCAACACGAAATCACAAGTAAAATGTTCCCCCTATTAAATCTATAATCTCTAATAAACCCAATATTATCAGTATAGAAAAAAAGACTCAAATCCAGATGTTCGTTTACCGTAATGTTGAAATACAATTTTTACTCAAATTACAATGACACGATCTATCAAGCTAAGTTAGCTAATTTCCTCTAAGTTACTAAAATGAAAAGAAAGAAAAAAAAAACAAAATGTCAAATATGCCACCTGCCAATTTTGCTAATCAGGAGTTTCAATTTCTTAGTGGTTTGTATTCAATTACAAAGTACATATAAATTTTTGGTTCTAGTAATTGGAATTGTTCGTAAATTTATTACTTCGAAAAGAAAAACTCACGCCGTTGTGCCTTGTATTACGAAGAATTAACATTATTCGTTTCAAACGAGGTCATGTTTATGCCGACAACAAAAAAAGACAACAAGGTCACATACAACATCTTAGTAAGTCAATAGCCATTCATAGGATTTAACCGGATAGTAATATTTCAACGGTGTTTTATATAGTAAATCTCAAATTTCGAGATATAATTAAGGTATAATTATTAGTCTACACATGGTCTCTTCTTTCATTAGCACTATCACATTACAGTTAGAATTTATAAACTTTTATATTTAGGATGGTTGAAAAAGAAAAGTAATGGTAAATACAGAGAGTTGGGGAGGGCCTATCGGTAAATGCAAGCAAAAGCAGGGTGGGTTGGGTTCTCTTCAGCTCCGACGAGTGGCAAATGAAGGTGTGGGGAAAGCTAATGAGGAAATACATATATCGACAAAAACAAACCGTCTTCTCCATTTCACTCATCTCTGCCTCTGGATACTCTCTTCACCCAGAGAATCTTCTCTCTGCTCTAATTTGAAGACGACGAACAAATGCTCTTCTTCAATCAATATTCTAACATTTCCCTTCTTTTTTTTTTTTCTAATTTAAATAGGAAGTCGTGAAGAGGAAAAGTATATCTGTTGCCTTCTTCAATGCACTAAGTGAGAGCATTCCAATATTGTTTCCTCTCTCTTAATTTTTTTATATATTTTCTTCTGTGATTTTTTTTTCTATAGTATCTTCCATTTAACTTGACTCCCGGCGGAGGATTTTGGTCGCCGGCGAATTGTTCTCTCACCTGACATTCGTCGGAGGTTATACTGTTCATTGACTACCTTCTTTTTCTTTCTTGTCTTTCCTAGATTTAATGCTTTCGCTTTCGTCAGCTTCAAGTGTTCAAAGAGAAACCGTCTTTAGGGCTTTTTTTTTTTCATTTTGGCGTTGAAGATCTTTGACGTAGAAAAGCCTAATGACCTGGAGAATCTCTTTGATTGGTATCTTATGGACTTTTCTTTTTCTTTTTCTTCTTCTTTGTTGTCGCAGTCGAAGAAGCTGCTCCCTGTTTAGTCAAGTCTCGCTTCACTCACTCATGATGCGATTTCTCAACTGATTATTCCTCTCAACATCCGAATCTCCGTGTGGTGACCTCTGATTTGGCGTTGGAATCTGGCTCGTACTCGATCTCAATCAGCAATGCCGGCGTTGGATCGAATTCTCTGATCCCGTTAATTTCCCGAAATATTAGCTCAGTCAAGGTAAAATTTCGAAGAATCTCGATAATCCCAACTTTTGGATCTGCTAAGAGTTTTGAGATATTTGACGCGAGTGATGAATCGGTACCAACAGGAACTTTCCCATCGAGCCGAAGAAAATGTCTCATTCATGGGATGGTCTCGGGGAGATTGCGTCAGTGGCTCAGCTCACTGGGCTAGATGCCGTCAAGCTGATAGGGCTTATAGTTAAAGCTGCCAACACTGCTTGGATGCACAAGAAGAACTGCCGCCAATTCGCTCAACATCTCAAACTCATCGGGAATTTGCTGGAACAGCTCAAGATCTCTGAGATGAAGAAGTATCCAGAGACTCGAGAGCCTCTCGAAGGGCTCGAGGATGCTTTGAGGAGGTCTTACATTCTGGTCAACAGTTGTCGTGACCGGAGCTATCTCTACTTGTTGGCTATGGGGTGGAACATTGTTTACCAGTTCAGGAAAGCTCAGGATGAGATTGATCGTTTCCTCAAGATCATACCGCTCATCACTTTGGTGGATAACGCTCGAGTTAGGGTAAGTTGTCTCAATTTTGATCTGAAGATTCTCTGCTTGGTGCTTAAAGTCTTTGCTGATGGGATTATGGTTTTTTGACTTTGAAATTTGGATTATTGTACAGGAGAGGTTAGAATATATTGATCGTGATCAGTTCGAGTACACTCTGGATGAAGAGGATAGACATGTGCAAGATGTTATTATGAAGCAAGAATCCACCAGAGAAGCAGCATCAGTGCTGAAGAAGACTCTCTCATGCTCATACCCTAACTTGCGTTTCTGTGATGCTCTCAAAACAGAAAACGAGAAACTGCAGATTGAACTTCAGCGTTCGCAGGAGCATTATGATGTGGCTCAGTGTGAAGTCATTCAGCGTTTAATTGGTGTTACACAAACTGCTGCTGCTGTTGATGACTCTGAGAAGGAGCTGTCCAAGAAAGCTTCGAAAAAAAATGAGCGCAGCTCAAGCAATAAGACAGAATATTCCTATGACGAAGATTCTCCCAAGAAAAGCAGTAGTCGTGCAGCTTCAAGGTTAGAATCTCCAATTTGTTCCGCTTAAAATATCCAAACTTCGTGTGCTTTCTTTAAATGCAACTTGTGTGTATTGTCCAATTACAAAAATATTATATTGTGATTAAGGAAGTTTAATCTCCAATTCTTTGTTTCTGTTTTCATGGTTGAAGGCTAAAATTTGGTACAATGTTTCTATAACATCGGTTACATAATTTGTTCCATGCAGATCCACTTCTTCTGTTACATCGGGGCATGATCTGCTTTCACGAAGAGCATCACAGCACCATGAAGATTGGCATACCGACTTACTGGCTTGTTGCTCGGAACCTTCTCTTTGTAAGTCCCTCTTCTTGTTTCCAGTGTAATTCCACTTTATTTCCTCCGTTACATAGACAACTAGCGTTTCACATTCCATACCTTCTTGTTATTTGTAAAGTTGTGAATGATTCAATGATGGAACCGCAGGCTTGAAGACATTCTTTTTCCCTTGTGGTACTTTGGCCAAGATTGCCACTGCAGCAACTAATAGGCACATCTGTAAGGGATATATGGAATACCGTCTGCTTTATTATGATTCAATCTGTTACATGTGACAAGCTGACATTTTTTTTCGCTCTCCCAGCTTCAGCTGAAGCATGTAATGAGCTAATGGCATATTCTTTGATACTTTCCTGTTGCTGCTACACTTGTTGTGTAAGGAGGAAACTCCGGAAAACACTGAACATCACGGTACATTCTCTTCCACTCCCTTGAATCCTTATCGATCTTAATAAGCTTTTGATCCCAAACATCTATATGCTTCCAAGAACATTGTTATCATGCAAACCAAGAAAAAGCAATTTTGTTCATGAAATTATGGTTAATGATTAAGTAGGTACCCACAAAGTTTCACTAGTAATCAAAACGGTATGATGTTGAAATGCCTATGTTTATGTCACACAATGTACATTTGGGATGAATGCTAATGTTTTCTTATTTCGCAGGGAGGGTTCATTGACGATTTTCTATCTCATTTGATGTGTTGTTGCTGTGCTCTTGTCCAAGAACTTCGAGAAGTTGAGATTCGTGGGGCTTATGGTATAAATTATATACATACATATCTTAACAAAATTTGGTTATAATCTTGAAGCACGAACAAAGATAGTCTCTTGATATCCTCGCAGGTACGGAGAAGACGAAAATAAGCCCGCCTTCGTCGCAGTTCATGGAACATTGAATCATATTCAATTATACAAAAAGGTGAACAAAACAACGCTATGTTGTCTCTCTGAATATGACACGAGATTCTTCGTCGTACTACTTACTGTCTTTTGTTTTCAAGCGTTGTCGTATGTAAATTAGTTTGGGATTGCTTTCAATATTTCTCAGCAATTGTGTTGTGTATCATAGTAGACTACATACTAACTAATTCTCTTCTTTTACTTTTATCATATGATAGGGGTATTACGTTTACGGATTTCCCAATTGGACAAAACTTTATGTGTCGGGTCAAAATAATTATTTTTTATATAAATTGAGGAACATGTTACATAGTCAATTTGCTTGTGGATAAATAATACATAGAACCTAAGGAAATTCTTTGAAGATGAAGAATGCATTTGAGTAATCACCAATTCAACATAGCTAAAAGCTTAAATAAACGGCAAAACTGATATGACTTATGATTCTCTAGCACCCAATTGGACAAAACTTGTCGGGACTTTTGTAAGGGATGCTTCCAAAATGCTGCCTATCAATACCATTTGCGTAACGTATGTTGTTAACTGTTTTTCAACGAAAATTGGTTCTGCTTTTTCATCCCTCGGTCTGGAAATATGCCACTTGAACGCTTTTTAGTTTTTACCCTAAATGTAATAAACTACAATGTGTGAAAATCAATCTACTTTTATGTGTGTTAATAATGAACAAATGGTGGTAGTGGGTTAGTGGGTTAGTGATTAGACTTTGTTGGTTCACGTCAGTGATTAAATTCTCTAAAGAGTGGAATTATTTAGCCACGCCACCCGTAGACGTAAGAGATAAGAAAATTGGATTTTCTATGGATTTCGGGTTTATGGAAAATATACCTAGAAAGAAAATAATTATATGATTAATTAATTTTGATTTTAATATTGATGTTATATAATTTAATTTTTAATATATATTTGAAAGATACTATCTACTATTCACCTTTTCACCGAGTGTCACTTTGACACATTTCACACATATTAAGAAATTTTAACATTTTACTAATATGTCCATAATTAACTCAAAATAATTTAAATACAAATGTTATTAGTTTTGGGTAAAAAGTAATTTAGAGAATTAGTTGAAGAAATTGCATTGAAAATGTAAAACGACAGTATTTTTGAAACAAAAAATTAACTCTAAAATGACACTCTTTGTGAAACGGAGGGAATAATAAACTAATTTATTAAATTGTTTAGATACCAATTAGACATTTTAAGCAAGGTCACCGGTTAACGTTTGGTAAATTATAAATTTTGTTGGAAGAATCCTAACAGTGTAAGAATTGAGGGTATCAATCGAAATCTCGCAGAAATAGAGGCTTATATATATCTAATATCTGAACAAATTGCTTCCATAATTGTAAACAATAAAGATTGAAGGACTAATCCAGAATAAAAAACACTGATGGGCTAATCTATTAAATATAAGAATTTAGGGGCATGGTTGAAAACTTTCAAATTTATAGGGGTCCTGCCAAACCGGCGTTTTCGTTTTACTCCGGTCAGGGACAAACACTTCCCTTTGGCTCATTTTCAAAACCATCGCTCTCTTCAAGTTTGCCGGAGATCGGAAAAAAAAACCGGAGAGAGCTAAAGATCAAAGCTCAAATATGGTGAGAATAAGCAGAGTGTTGCTAAAAGACGCCGGAATTGCAATCGACAAGACTCTCTCCGAGATTCTCGTGTGCCCTCTCTCCAAGCAACCCTTGAGGTTCGATTTCTCTCCTTCAATTGATATATATATATTATTTTCTCATTTGTAGGCAGATTCGATGCGACTCTCAAGTTTCTGAAGAAATCGTATAAGCAGTTTGACGAATTGTTTTTTTAAAGGGTTTGCGAGAAGACGAAATCACTGGTCAGCGATACAGTTGGTGTCTCTTTTCCTGTAAGCTCCAAAATTCATGTTTTAGAGAAGTCAATTTCAATCAAAAGCGTTTCGATTATTCGATTCAGATGAGTTGATTATTGCTAAAAAAAAATATGCTTGTGTCGTGTTGAGCTCCATGAAAGTTAGATGTATGGCTCTTATTAACTCACCAAGCTGGAAAATTGTTGCAAACCACTATCATATATGCTTTGAGAATCATATCTCCTATTATATGGACATGTTCTGATCCAAACTTTGATCTTTGAAGAATTGTCAAATCGGTGATTGAGATATATATATATAGAGCTGGATTCTATTTTATTTTTCTCGTTTGCTTCATATACTTCTAAATAAAGTTAAAAGGAATCTATTCTTTCTTGGTGTCGATTTGGGATTCACTGATAGAATAATCATATGATTATGGTTTTCTTCTTAAATCATATTCTTCATCTTCTTTTAGATTTCATAAGACTTGGTTTTGCTTCTTAATCATATTCTTCTTGTTCGTTTAGCTTTCACTTCATGTTCACGATTCAGACTTGATTTTGCATCTCTTAAAACGCCAGGTAAAAGATGGGATTCCATGCTTGGTTCCAAAGGATGGAAAATTACTTGAGGAGGAAGGTGATGCATCAAAAGCTTAATGATTTTTGCTTTTGCACCAAAAATAAAATAAAATGATCAGAGTGAAGGTAGCAGCAACTTGTTGCACCGTTTTTGCAGTGACTTATCCTCGTCAATGGTTCGTTCTGCCCTTATGTAATAGTTATCTCTCGATTTCGCCGTCCTTTCCAAACTTTTTTAGGCTTGTGACCAAGTTCTGGTAGCACTGTTAAGCTTGAAGTTTTGATGGGAAATATTGATGTAAGCAATTGAAAGATAATGGAGGTGTAGTTTCAGGTGAATGTACCGACATTTTCTTCGTAAGTAAATTTCTTGAAGTCTAGGATTCTCATTGACTGGAATGAAGCTAAAAGCATAATTTAAAGTGTTGGATTCCTATTTGAGGGGCTCTAAGTATTACCATATAATGCGAAGATATATATTTTCTAGTCATATCCCCACTTTTGGTAACTAGTCTTCTCTATCTTAATGCCACACCATATTAGCTCTTTATGTCCACTTTTTGGTTGCTTAAAAGAATTCACAGCAAAATATCGAACAACCAAAAGTTGACAATCTTCTTGGACATCATCAACAAGACTTATCACTGTCAGGTAATTGATATTGGACCAAAAGAGGATAAAACAATTCTCTTGATATACCAAATGCACATAAACACACATAGTGTGTTCTGATGATGACTAGAGTAGCAAAAGAGGATAAAATTATCTTCTTCATAAACCAAATGCATACAAACACACCTAGCGTTTGATGATGACTGGTATAGCAAAAGCTACAGTACAATGAATAAGTGGGGGGGGGGGGGGTGACCAGAACAGGACTAAACCTATCATGTTCTCTCTTGACCAACAAAAAAAGTGGGCTGACTTAATTCCCATTGGCTTGGAGGTTTCAATTTCATAGTGCAAGTTGTTGGCTTGTATGGTAGCCAGCCAAAGGAATGGACATTTTTGTGATAATGGGGCAGGGAGAAACATAAATGTTCAGTGATAGGTCCCCTTGCTCACTTTTCTTTGGTATTGTCATCATTTAAGTGGAGCACTGTTTTGTCTATTGGTCACTTGAACCTTTGCTTCTTTTGAGAACCAAATGGGTTAAACAGTAAAACATAACTGGTATTTTTTTTAACTAGCATTAGAAGAGGAAGTGGCATTACTACGAGAATACAAGTAGAAGTTAGTACAAAAGTGAAAAAGGATTGAATTAGAAAATGACAGAACAAGAGGAGAGAGGCCCAGGACAGGTGTTCCTGTGCCTTAGGAAATGGAAAGATCCTTTTCTATTTTTAAAACTCCTTTCCCTGCAATATCATAGTTCTACAAATTTAGCTTAGTCATACTTATAGCTAATAAAATAAGGTACAAACTTTTCCAATTTTTCACTTCTTCATGAGAGACTCTCAATCCCCAAAAGAGAAAGGACTTGTAGATTTCTCAAAATGGAGCTGTGGAAGACCGTTGAAGTGTGTTCTTTTTGGGTTGCTGATTTGCTGCCGCCATTCTTAACTGCACAAACACACACACACACAGAACTGAAGTATCAGAATCTTACCACTCAAAATGTCATTGGACAAAACAGTATGCCAAACAAAGATACTGCAAGTAATGTAGATGATGTCTATTTCCTTTTAAGTTGGTGAATACTGGAGTTAAGCTAAAAGGATTTAAAATTTTAAACTATTCATATGAGTGCTTCAAAAGGGCAAAACAGTACGAACTTCTCTCTGCTTGTTTACCTGATCTTGTTGTCTCTGGAGTCTTGCATTTTCTGCCTGCAGGTGAGCAACTTCCAGCTCTAACTCGTTTGTATAAGCCTGCAAATGAGAATCAAAACCCAGAAACCTTTTTCAGATCAAAAGCATTTTGATGGCAAAACCACATTTCTTATTCTTCCCTTTGAACCACAGGAGTAAAAAGTTAGGAGAGAAGAGGAGAGGCACATTCCTGTTTCCTAGCTCTGGAACGAGCCGCAGATTCTCTGTTCTTGATCATACGGTTATGTCTTCTATTCCCTGAACCTTCATTGGACTCTTGGCCTCTTTTCTTAACAAAACAAGTGGATGTAACCAGAGCCTCAAAAGGGGTGTTGAATGAGGAAATATTTGCATGGTTATGGTGGCTATGCAGACTAGAGTTTGGGGTAACAAGAGGATCTTGGTTATCAAGAAACTCGAAGCCGGCGCCAAAATTCAAGCTCAGAACAGTTGCAGGAGGTGCCAAAGGAGAGCTGCTGAAGAGAGCAGTGACAGTGGTGGTGTCGCCATTAGAGGCAGAACCCATGGTGAGGCTTGTGGGTATTGTTGGTTCCTGGTTCAAAGGTCTGTTGAGAAAATCTTGGAAGATGGAGTTAGGGTTTTGGCTCTGGTGGTTGTGGCTCCTGAACCTTGGTTCATGGCTGTGTTGTGGATGTTGGCTGTGGCGGTTAAGGTGGTGGATGGAACCAAGGTTGATGTCTTTCCAAACTTCTTCCATGGTGATTAGAGATGTCTAATGGGCTTGAGAGTCTTGAGAGTGTAAAGAAGATGATGAGGATGATGATGATGATGGTGGTGATGATGATGGTGATGAGGATGAAATGGAAAAAACTTTGTTGAGAGTCTTGTTCTTGTTTGTAGCAGAGTTACTCTGATGCTTTGCTGATAACATTGGAAAAGAGAACCAAAACTCACAGCTTTAGGCTTTGGTGTCAATTGTCTTGTATCCTAGACGCAGAGAGGGCGTGTAGAGAGAGAGAGAGAGAGGGCGTGTAGAGAGAGAGAGAGAGAGGGTGTGTAGAGAGGGAGAGAGAGAGTAGAGTAGAGAGAGCTCAGAGAGCTTCTTAACTTTCGCCGGTCATTTCTGGAATGATGGTTGAGGGTCCAGAAGTATAGACAAAGAGATTGAAACTATTCCAAAAGAAAAAATAAAAAATAAAATGAAGAAGAAAATTTCCATAACTATGTAATTAAAGTTTTGATGTCTTCAATTTCAAAGTTTTAGAAAGATAAAAAATGTTCATAATTTCAAAGTGAAGTTAGTGAACTATTGTCATGATCCTTAAAATCTAAAGAGTGGGTGGGGAAGAGATGCTTGAAAAAAGGCAGGCAAATAATTAAACTTTGGTTTAATCTCACTTTTTTAAGATCACATCCATTTGTATCACTTTCAACTTTCAAGTGTGATTTTTTTTTTATTTCTTGCTTATAAATTTAGATAACTTTTTCCTTTATTTTGTTATCTAATCGTTCTTTTTTTGTTGTTGAAAATACCTTTTATTCACAATCTTGTGTTCCATCTCCAAAGGAGAGACCATTTTGTTTCTAATCGTTTCCATCTAATATATAAAAGAGGGTCAATTCTCTCCGGTTGAGCGTCACGTAATCGCTGGAGATAGCGCCACGTGTCCAAAATTATTTATTTATTTAATTGTTTTTTTTGGCATTTTGCACAATTATTAATCAATTGTTAATCACCCGAACTCTTACTTTAATGAATGAGTTTTCCACCGCAGGCGCAAGAGGCAGGTAGAGGAGATACTGAAAGAGATAAGGGAGACAAAGTGGAGAGAATGGATGAGGTACACAAATAAATAACTAATATTTTCATCAAACATTTCCTTAACAAGTTTACTTAAACACACAAATATATTAGGCAGAGAAGATAAAAGCAGAAGTAAGCGTCGTCACTGCGCAAACAAGGAGAAGAAGAAGATGGAGACGGAGACAAAGCAAAAATGAACTATGAGAGCAACTAGGCTCACGTCTATGATCTCCTGATTCAAATTTCCAACTCTTTCAGATTTTCATATTTTCATATTTCAGTTTATAAAACTATATATTTTAATACCAAAGTTTTCATGAAAATAAATAAACAGGATTTCCACATTTATAAACATAAACATAAATTCAATTTTCTTAAACAAACATAAATTCAAATTTCTTAAACAAACATAAATTCAAAAGGTTATATATAAGTTTCATAAAATATACAAAATATTAGATTATTACATTTAACAGGCAATTTTAAAAACAAAACCCGCGCATAGCGCGGATACTCAACTAGTATCAATAAAGCTTACATAACCATGAGAACATGGTCTTTCTATTATGATAAATATTTTAAATACCTCCATTAATACTTATGTGTATTGGAAAAAATGACTAGTGTATAATTTTTTAGAACGTGATCAATTCCATTATAATATTTCGTTTGTTTTATCTTTGCTTAATGTAGTTTTTTTTTTTTTTTTTTTTTAACATTTTGATGTAGTTTTGTTATTTGGTTTATTTATCAAAATATTTTAAACCATGTCAAGTATTACCGCAATTACTAACTGAATGAATATTTATAAAAAGTAAGTATATTTGTTGATAATAATCTTTGCGTAACTTTTTTTTAGTTAACTTTTAAAAGGGTATATATATGTCTGTTATTATCTTTGTAATTCTTAGAAAGAGTTATGCTATGATTATTTATATATGCTAAAAAGTGCTTTTAGTATCAGATCCTGAGTTTTTAGGACCGGTCATGCACGTTACGATTTCACAAAAATTTAAGCTATTCATTTCACAGACGTAACATTTATTTAAATCTTGATCAATAGAAGTATAGAACAGTGCTTAGTTTAAAAACAAATTAAAACCAAAATGGTTTGCTGGATATATTATCATATAATTTAGATAAATATATTGATTATGTTTTGAATGATTAATAAACCAGTTAATGGTTGACAAAAAAAAACCACTTAATAATCCAAATAGATAAGTAGAAGATGCTACATATTTATAAATCTTAACCCAAAGTAATAAATAAAGAAATAATATACTTATGTTACATGATCTGAGTACCTCCAGATATCTAGATATTCGAATATGTATATGTATATGTATATGTATATGCATATGTATGTGTCCGACTGTCCGCCCGTACTATGTTCAGTCTCCAAGTGCATAATCTAGTCACGCTTTTCATTATTTTCTTCTTTACTGCAAGTTGATATTATAATAAAATACGAGAATTTTCTTCTTTCTTTCTTTCTTCTCTTTCTACTCAACAATATTAACTATTATTCATTTCCGTACATATATGCTTAGAATATACTACATTTTTTGGCGTAAAATTTTTAAAATGAAAAAAATAGCTCTCAAGGAAACGTCCCATCTTTGAACATTGAAAGAGTACGTTACAAATAGGCCTGTCAATTTGTTCATAACTCGCGGGTCTCGCCCGGTTTAATCCGCTCCGCCATAGGGCGGGTACGGATCAAGAAAATTTCAATTGTAAAAAAAGCGGGTTTTATGGGGCGGAGATTTTTAAAATACCGGGCGTGTGCGAGTCAAAATTTTAATTTTAAAGGGATTGCGAAACCCGCTTTTTTTTTCCAACCCCTGCATTGACCGTATTAAAAAAAAAAAAAATTGTTGCACATTGATTTCTCTATATTATATATGCAATTGATAACTTGATATGGCAATTAATTCTTTTCGATATAAATCATAAAATCAAGACCAAAGACCAATATTAGATTAGGAATTTTTAGTTCATTTCTTTCCCAAAAATATATGCATTAGAAAATAACTTAAATGGTAAATTTTATCCTTCGCTAGCCACCTCATCTCATTAGGGTTAGAAACTGCGAGTTATATACATGTTTCAATACATTGACTCTTAAAATCAATTGATTTTTTTGGTTTGTTGAATTTTTTAAGTGAAACACCAATAATGTAGATTTGTTTTTGTCCACCATACACCAATATTGGATTTTTTTTTTCTCTAGATTGAGCCAACAATTTTCAAAACATTTTATAAAAAAAGAAAGTTCAAAGTCATAAGCTCAATATAATTTCAAATCATTTTTTGAAAAATAAAGTTGGGTATTTGGGAATGAGCGAGTCCAAATGTCCATAGTATCACGACCTATGTACAAGTTGTGAGTTGTATGAGTGAGTGAGTGAGTGAGTGAGAGAGAGAGTGACATGCCATGTCTCAGGGGGATTGGACAGGTGTCAGCACTATATTGCTCTGTCCCAAACTCCATCAAATCTCTTTCTATGTCTTTGGTATCCTCTTTCGTTTACTTTAAAACAATGCATATAAACGGAAAATTTGCTTGCCAGTTGCCAAAATAGTAAGTGTAAGATATTCCAACGGTTTTAAAATTTTGATTTATAAGATTTTTCACTATTTAATATTTGGGGTGCAGTATTCATGCAACTAAAAATTTGGGATATTACATGAGGAACATAAAAATGAAAACAAAAATCTACATCATTATAAATTTCTTATTTTACTAAAATATCAACCGGTTTGTTGAGACTTCTCCCTATCCATTCAAACTGTACTTTTTAAATATTGCTTTCGCCAAAATCGTACTCCATCAAAGATGACTTTTTTTTCTTTTCTTCTACACCAATAATTATACATTACTATAATCAGGATTTGATGAAATTTACGTTATTGTCTTTTCACATTTTGTTTGATCAGCATCTAAATATATTCTTTTGTTATCTCAAATTATCCATCCAAATTTGGATGGTAAATTCTGATTCACAAATGAGCTATCATAATTGCACTTGATCCAACCCTCATTTGGTATTTATCCATGCAGATCTTCTTGCCTCATTTATGTGGTATAATCTTTTGTATACAATTATCACTCATTTACATTACTCTCGCCCGATTTAAAATAAGATTTTTTACAGAAAAAATATCATCTTTTTATATAATTTGTTTTTCATCATCTTCATATATTAAGATTTTTCCACATTTTTGATATAATGTATAAAATTTGGATACCTCACTTATTTCAAGTTGGTTTAAAATTAGAATTATAGACGTAAGCTTTCCAAACTATAAAATGAAATTACAAAAAATAAATAAGATAATCATTGAAATCACACAAAAGAGAAGTAAAAGGGTTTCTAATAAATAAACCTGTTTGCATTTTACCAAAAAAAAAAGAAAAACCTGTTTGCAGAAAACGGGTTGATAGACTCGAAATCAATCAGGGCAAGCAAGTGATTTGATTTGATGATATATTCGTATTTATTGATTCTCGTTTACATTCAAATAATTATAATCCAACGGACAATATGAATAACCCCGCGAGTTTATGACCGTTGGATTCTTTAGTTCCACTGGTCCGTACAATAATCGTGTCTGTCCTTGGGTTGTCTCCAGAGTCTAGACCATACGGACCTAAAGTAGTCGTAATAATAATTTACTTCTAAAATTAGCAATAAAATAAATAAGCGAAAACTTGGAGTTGAAAGAGCCAAAAGAATGCTAACCGTTGGATAGTGGAGATGGTGGGATTGTGTACTTGACATCTCCAAATGGTAAGAAGAATTGGACAACTTTTCTATATTTTTTGGTGTGTTTTGTGAATTAGGGTTTACTTTACAGTCTTTTTAGTCTATGAATACTTATTCTGATTTTTGGTTCATAATATATAGAGATTGAACCTATTCTTGGGTTGTTTCAGTTTATTTTCCACATTTAGGTGAACATATAGAATATTTTGATATATGTGATTGTTTGGTTTGTCTAATTACAAAATATAATAACCAGATTAAGTAGAGCCCATGTGGCTTTCAATAATTATAGTATTAGGCTTCAGCTAAGTCGTGAGAGTGAGGGGTGAGTAAAGTCATTTTTTTTTTTTGAACTTTGTCATTTTTCATTTTTCATTTATTACGAACGATAGATAAATAAAACTTTAACCTTTACTGCAATACGTAAAACTTTATTCGCTGCAATAATCTAAAACCTTTACTAGAAGAAGGACCTAACTTGTCTAAATTAAAAGTGAACACTAAAAACCAAATATCTCAATATGAATTTGCACACATGTGAAAGGCTAACAAGTTCAAGGTCATACGCTTTTTTTTTTTTGTTTCACCGATATTTTTATTAAACATCGGTAGAAACCATGGTGAAATACATGGTGGGATACGTTGTTTAATTGACAGGAACACGTCTTCCGATAACAAAAGCCCGATTTCCGGAAGACAAAGTCTAATTTCCGAGAAACTAAAATACATCAAAGAAAAACTCTAAGCTTTTTAGACACTGCCATTCCGAAAGTTTTGGAGGCTTAAAACTAACAAATGAAATGTGGCCTCGATTTATTTTATATAATTGAATTTGATTTTTATTTTCAACAATTGAATTTTGAATTAGTTTAACAAACTTGTTTAATATAAATATATTAAGAAGATCAGATATATAATTGAGTTTGTTGTGAAATATGAAAATATGATATTTCAACTATCTTACTTTCAAAGTACATCACAATATTAAAATGTAATCAAATAATAGATAAATCGGTTTAAAACCAAATAGACAATTCAAATAAGGTTAGAATATTAGAAAACCATTGTTTAAATAAAAACAAAAATAATGTAAACACAAATCACAAAGATATTTAGATATTACTCACATGTAAATATATATTTTAATAAAAAAACATAAAAACATGTACGATATTTTGAAACAAAATGAAATAAAAACAAAAGCTCACAAACATATTCACTTAAGCTGTGATAATGAAAGATTTTAAATATACATAAAAGATATAAAAAGAAGAGTTATCTTCAATTTCCATAGTCGAACCCATGCCTCTTGTAATTAAAACAAACTATATTCTAAACCCGTGCGTCCGCACGAGAATTTTTTTATTTGTTTATCAAATTTTATAATATAATTTGTGTTTATTTTTGTATTTAGATATAGTTTTTTGTATATTTAATTTTTGTCATACGAGACAGAATTATTTTGGTGTTTAGATATAATTTGTTTTTCTAATCCGCCCTAGAACAGGAGTTTAATATGAAAAGTAACGGGAGTTCATTATGTTGACATAATCTTTTTCTAATCCGTCCTACAACAAGGGTAAGTTTTAATTTTTGTTTTCTAATGTTTATATTTTTTTTTTTTTGACAAAATATATTTGTGGATGTAAAAGTTTGAGATGTGTTAACAATTTTATTTTTGATATAAAATATATTATATAGTTTTCTAAATTTTTAATCCACAACGAGGGCATGCGACAATTTTTTGTTTTTTTTGTTTTTATGTTTTCTATTTTGCAGTGTTTTTAAAACCGGACCGTACCGGCGGTTCGACCGGGTTGAACCACGAACCATAAGCATGCCCGGGTTGGGTTGACTAGAAAACCCAAGAGTAATTGGACCGGTTAAAAAACCAGATTAGACCGCAAAAAAAACCAAAAACCAGTGACCGATCGAACCGTATCAAACCGGGTTCAATTATAAAAAAACTTAAAACATGTTTTTTGTATTTAGTTCTTACGCTCTAAGCCAATATTCGATTTCTTTAATTATTTTGTATTTTTAAAACAGTATAATAGAGTTTCTATTAGATTATAACTTTTAGTCTTTTATGATTCTTTTATTTTTTTTTTCCTTTCCGAGTCTTTCTGCAAATCATCGCCGCACATCAATTCAAAGTCAAGGTATTGCATGTTATGTTTTTTTTTAATCATTGCTACTCTATTTTATTGCAGTTTTGTTTTAGATTTAAAGTATTGAATTTTGCTCAAATAATATAATTATTAAAGTTTTTATTTAATATTTAATTATTTAGAGGTTATATATGTCGAGTATATATATAATTATTTTAAAAATATTATCAAACCCGGTTGAATCCGGTCAAACCATATTAACCCATGACCCAAGAGCTTTCCTAGTTCGATTGCCGGTCCGATTTTAGAAACATTGCTATTTTGGTATGGAAAAATATATTTTTGGTATGACATGTATGATTCAAAATTAGTGATACTCAAATTTTTCCATACAAAGCCAATACTGGAATCAAATTCACTTATAACCGCCCCTACGTTTACTTTCATGCCGTGAAGGCTTTTGTGTATCGACCACAATATGCACCTTCTTATTGTTGATTCAAAGAGCCTTCATACCTAGTTAACTCATTGTAAGTTGTAAACTTGTAATAATAGGAAGATACCATCAAATATGAATATTTTGGATTTGTATAATGTTGATATGTAATAGCTCTTTAGATATAATAACTTGCATTTGTTTAATAAGATGATTACATTTCCTTCCATTGTTTTGATTTATAGGATAAAACTTAATAAGATGATTTAAATCATATCTAAAAATTTAGACTTGTGCATAAATATTTCAACTTGCTATAAAACCCAGTTTACAACCGAGAGATCAAAAACAATGATCAGGTTCACAACAATGTAGGTACACAAAGGAATATGCTCACCAATTCTGAACCATTTCGCTAGTGAGAACTTGCTTGTGAAGTGACTTGTAGCAAAACCTAAGTGGATCTCTCTGCAGAATTACAAAATCAATAACGTAAGTTCTTCAAACGAATTACCTCCTCAGATTGGTCTCTCTTCTGATCAGGTAGATCATAGACTTTCTTTTCCATCTTCTTCTTTCTATGTCTTCTTCTTCTTCAACTATTTCTCGTAAAAACCAGAGAGAGTCACCAACACAAGGCTTCATCAAATTTCTCTTACCATCCTAACGATTACATATTTATCTCCATGTTTTCCCCATTTAATACTCAATTTTCCGGGACATACCTAATTTCTGAAACACTAATCTCATCCTAAGAATTTACACACAAACATCGGCAAAGAGAGAGAGAGAGAGAAAAAAAAAAAAAACCTTTGAGGCTTCTCTGCAATTTTACACACTGACATCAACAATACGTGGACTTCTCTGCAATTTCCTACCTTCCACGCGTTTCAATCCTCTCTAAGAAACTCTCTCCCCAATCAAATTCGTTTATGGGTTTCCTAAAGTTTCAACTTTTCTCTCCAAAATTTGACTCCTTGAATCGTTTGATATCGTCGAAGACGCCTCAATTGTGTCCCCCTTTTATAAGAGATATTCGAGATCATCGAACTGCTAAAACCTAGCCAATTAAAAGATAACTCAATTAGCGAAGCCATTACAACTCCTTTAATGTTAGCATTAAAGGTCAATCCAAGAAACCAATGACACAAAACAACATAAGAAAATAATAAATTAATGAGTTTAATTTGTGTGGTTACCTAAAATAATAGGAGCTAAAGACAACCATAGTGTTATGGGCATGGATTCACTACAAGAAAACAGCCTCATTCCAACGGAATTTTACGACGAAAATATTTTGAAGTAAAGTACCAACGAATTTGCATCGATTTTACAACGAAAAATATTTTCGATGTAAAGTCGCCGTCAATTTTTGTCGTCGTAATATAAGGACGCGTTTACGACGACATTACGACGATGTCAAAATTTGTTGTAAATTCGATGTAAAATTACATCAGAACTACATCGAATATGATTTTTTAGTATTTCGTTGTAAATTCGATGTACATTTTACATCGAATTTACATCAAATCCGTAATCCTTACTAATTTAGGGTATAGGGTTTAAGGCTTACGATGATTATATGGTTGATTATAAGTTCTATTAGATTGATTTTTCATCGTTTATATTATTTTAACTAAGTTCTACTCATTGTATACAAAAATTTGAGTTGTCACAAAAATCAATAACATTATATATTTCATGCATGTTATGGATATAATTATAAGAACAAAGCTTATACATTATTATGCAAGATAAGGACGTTTCCCAGAAATTAGATTCAATCGTTGTTATTGAATTTATCGTTTACTAAGAGAAGTCTTGGAAGCACAAATATACTTCGTTGATACATTTAAATATTGTGTATTGTAATTTAGGGTATATGGTATAATGTTTTTTATTACGACGGATTCGATGTAAAATTTACATCGAATTTACAACGAAATACTAAAAAATATGAAATTTCCCACACACGGCAAAATTAATTTTTGATTACGATGATTTTACGATGGATTCGATGTAAATTCGATGTAAGATTTACATCAAATTTACAATGAAATACTAAAAAATATGAAATTTCCCACACGTGGCAAATTTAATTTTTGATTACGACGGATTCGGTATAAATTCGATGTAAATTTTACATCGAAATTACTTCGAATCCGTAATCCATACTAATTCATGGTATAAGGTTTAGGGCTTACGATGATTATAAGGTTGATTATAAGTTTTATAAGATTGTTTTTTCATCATTTATCTTGTTTTAACTAAGTTCTACTCATTGTATAAAAATTTGAGTTTTCACAAAAATCAATAACATTATATATTTCATGCATGTTATGGATATAATTATAAGAACAAAGCTTATACATTATTATGCAAGATAAGGAAGTTTCCCAGAAATTAGATTAAATCGTCGTTATTGAATTTATTGTTTACTAAGAGAAGTTTTGGAAGCACAAATATACTTCGTTGATACATTTAAATATTGTGTATTGTAATTTAGGGTATAAGGTATAAATTGTTTTGATTACGACGGATTCGATGTAAATTTGATATAAAATTTACAACAAAATACTAAAAAAATATGAAATTTCTCACACGCGGCATATTTAATTTTTGATTACGACCAATTTACGACGGATTCGATGTAAATTACATCGGAATTACATCGAATATCATTTTTTGTATTTCAATGTAAATTCGATGTATAAAACTCTATACCCTATACCCTAAATGACAAATACAATATTTAAATGTATCAACAAAGTATATGTGTGCATCCAAGACTTCGCTTAGTAAACAACAAATTCAATAACGACGATTGAATCTAATTTCTGGAAAACTTCCTTATCTTGCATAATAATGTATAAGCTTTGTTCTTATAAGTATATCCATAACATGCATGAAGTATATAATGTTATTGATTTTTGTGAAAACTCAAATTTTTGTATACAATGAGTATAACTTAGTTAAAACAATATAAACGATGAAAAACCAATCTTATAGAAATTATAATCAACCCTATAATCATCGTAAGCCCTAAACCTTATAACTTAAATTAGTATGGATTACGGATTCGATGTAAATTCAATGTAAAATTTACAACGAATCTGTCGTAAAATCGTCGTAATCAAAAAATTAAATTTACCGTGTGTGTGAAATTTCATATTCTTTTTAGTATTTCGTTGTAAATTCGATGTAAAATTTACATCGAATTTACATCGAATCCGTCGTAAAATCGTCGTTACCAAAAAATTAAATTTGCCGCGTGTGAGAAAATTCATATTGGTTGAATTTTCGGTTAAAATTTTATGACGGATTTACATCGAATCCGTCGTAATTCCGATGTAATTTACCATCGAAATTACAACTACCACACCTCTATATATACGAGCCCAGATTTCTTCTTTCAACCTCATTCTCTCACAATCTCTCTCTCTCTCTCTCTCTCTCAAAACTCCAAAATCTCTCTAAAAGTTAACAAATTTTTTTGTCAATTAAATTAGATAGGATTAGAAATTAGGATTAGAAATTAATTAGAATTGGAAATTATCGTTTATGATGATTGTAATGCAGTTTTACTATTGGAATAGACGTCATAATTTGTTAAATTCATTAATTTCGTTATTAATTTAATATATTTTGTTTATGTCAGATGCGCCTCAGCGGGCGGAATTGGAGCGGAGAACCGCGATGGCTACGGACGCGGAGCTTTTTAGGAACTTCGATATCAACCTAGATAATTAGTATTTCGAATTGTATTTTTATTATTTGTATTTCGAATTTTATTTTATATTTTCAATTTATTTATAAAAATTATA